>JAUBNZ010000090.1:0-26494 GCA_032355485.1 Bonnemaisonia californica
TTTTACCCCAACGAGTATCTCCGCTACTTGAGCATTGTAATGTTTGAAACTTAGCGTCGGGCTTATCAACTGCTTATAGCGGTACATGGTCGTCTCCGATAATGAACGCTGATGATAATCCTCTCGCTTCTTCTACTCTTTGAGCTCGTCAGCTTTTAACGCCTCAACAGCATCATTTCTTGGGTGACCTTCTTCCCAATATTGTGCATTCTTGCGTGGC
Source organism: Bonnemaisonia californica (assembly GCA_032355485.1). Classification (NCBI taxonomy): domain Eukaryota; phylum Rhodophyta; class Florideophyceae; order Bonnemaisoniales; family Bonnemaisoniaceae; genus Bonnemaisonia; species Bonnemaisonia californica. Next base: position 221 of record JAUBNZ010000090.1, read on the forward strand.
GGTATTATGGCCTTTACCTCTTTCTTGGCTATCACAGCGTAACAACCCTTTGTATCGTAAGCGCCATCAGCACTGACTTGTTTTATTTTCCGGCGCAGTAGAGGCCCAAGAACGCTCTACTCTCTTCGACATACTTACATCACGTGGTAATTACTTAGTGGCCAAAGCATGGATGTTATTGCAAAGCAGTGTGGAACCAGTATTGCGATGATTGAACAACATTACAGCCACGTTAAGCCAGAGATGTTTGCTAACGCATTATCTGGAGTCACTTTCGACACAGAAAAACCTAAACCCAAATCAAAACGAGCACTTGAAAAGTAAGCAAAAATTACGGAGCGTGATGAAAAACGTTTCAAAGAATGGGAAGCAGATTATAGAACGCGTGGTTGTATTTAATTATTTGCAAGGCAAGTAAACGAATTGAATCACAACAAAAAGAGAAGGTATAGTGCTTCGGGCTATCTTAACCCTGAGAAATTTGAACAACAAAATGTTCCTCAACGAAGTGTACACTTTTAGTAATTCATCATCACACCTTTAATTATTGACTATCATTACCTCAAATTAAAAGTGCACGGTTTCATGAAACTAGAACACTACTACCAATAAAATTGGTTACGAAAACGTCAACGCCTGCCGCGAAACATTTATCCTCATTATGGGATTGACATCCAAATAAATTAGAAATCGTTTTGCTATGCAAACTAATTAATAGATTGAACAAATTGGTCGGATCGAGTTCTGCTTTTTAGCTACACTAGAAATCAAAAATATAGACGGTATTAACAATTGCTATGGAAAAAACAAACTACCTAGATATTGACGGGCGGCAGCTACGCTTGTTGATTACGATTTACAATGCAGGGTCTTTGACGGCCGCAGCAAACAAAATGGATGTTAACCAGTCTACCGTCAGCTACCAACTCGATAAATTAAGGTTGCACTTTAATGATCCTTTGTTTATTCGTTCGGGCCAAGGTGTCATTGCCACCGAAAAGGCGGAACAATTGATACCGCAAGCACGGGAAATTTTACATTCTTTGGAAGTTTTTTCAAAGAGTGAAACCTACGATCCTAGCCAAGACAGCAGTGTACTTCGTATTGCGGCAAATAGCTTAGAGCGTGATTTAGTTGTGAGGCCACTGTTATCCGCTGCACGCGTGCGAGCTCCGAGACTTGGTTTTGATATTTGTGCTACGGGATCGGGGCATCAAGTTATCAATGGCCTTCGTGAGGGTGTGTATGATTTGGCGATTTTCCCAACCATTTTATCTGCCGCTGAAGGTATTATGCAACGTGCTTTGTTGCCGATGAAATTTCAGGTTTTTTATGATTCTCAAATTAACTCACCGCCAACGAACGTACAAGAATACTGTGAACGCCAACACGCTAGAGTCGCACTGAGCCAAAGTGATAGTCGCTTTGAGATAGATGATGAGCTCACCGAATTTGGTGTTACTCGACATGTAATTTTGCAGGTTGCAGATTTTGATTCACTTGGAGTCCTATTAAAAGGAACAGACATTATTGCTACTCAGCCCGATTTATTTAGATTCAGTAGTCTTCGAGACTTATCATCTGTACCGTTACCCTTTGAAATGCCTGCAAGAAAAATCGCAATATTTTGGCATGAGCGATACCATGGCTCCGTGCGACATAAATACTGGCGAAATCTAATCACTGAGACCATTAACCCCACCTAAGTTGAAGACGTTGACCTTGGAATAAATACTCGATGGCCTGATTGAGAGTCCACCGAGTAACATATCTATCGGTATAAATATTGGTAGGTAGCAACCACACTTACTTGATGAGGAACTGATGCCTCAAATCCATAGTATTCGCCATATTTTGGCCTTAATAGGTCAGTCGCCAATTGTTTGTGTTCAATAGCTGCCGAATGTGCAAGTGCCTGATGGTTATTTGGTTGGGCAGCTTTAAGCTTGCCCCAATTAACCTGTTTAGCGGTTTCTTTTACCACCGATTCTACGTCGTTCATATAGCCAAGCATAAACTTTATATCTTTTTTGTTACCAATGTTGCCGTGACCGCTAGAAAATACTCTCCAATTGGCATTTAGCATGCTTTCAACATTACTGCGAAGGTAGGCGTAACTTTCAGCAACGGCAAAACCTAAAAACGGCATTTGATCTGGGTTCACATAATCAGGTAGATGTAAGACTTTTTCCTCTTTTAGAAACCACATAGCGCTATCATCGGTGTGCGCTGCACGTTCGAAACCCTGCACTGACAAAGTTACGCCATCAAATTTAAAACTGTCTTTTTTGTGGGATAATATTTTAGTCGGGATGGGGAGACTGGAATTGATAAAAGCTAGCTTTGTGGCCGTTTTATCTGTCGCAATGATCTCCAAATCAATTCCATTAGTTTTTGCGTTTTTAACAAACACATCAATGCCTGAAATATGGTCGCCATGACTATGAGAATAAGCGACAGCTTTAATGGGTTTATTAGTAATCGATTTAATTGCTTTCAGCACGTTTGATGATTTTTTGCCATGCAGCGGATCAAGTAATAAAACGCTTTTTTTACCTACATAAAACGTTGTTGAATAGTTTTCTGTAAAAACCCAATAGCTATTTTTAGATAAACGCTGAATCAACGTTTTACCTTGTGAGGCTTTTTCGAATATATTTAAAATTTTCTCATTAGCCCCAATGATTTTATCGGAAGAAGCGTCCACGAAATTATCATTAGTGGTTGGTCTATAACCACCTTCGGGTTGGTAGTTATAGAGGCGATGAATATTATGTTCGCCTTCATGATTATGAGGGTTAGCGAGCGCACTAGCTGAAAGCAGAGTAGAGAGCACACCCACAAGCATGCATAGTTGTGTATTTTTCATGGTAATTATCCTTAGGCGAATTTAAACTTGGGTACCTAAATGAGTTTCTAGAATCACTGCTCACACATGGTTGGGTGAACAGTGATGTCGTTATTGAGCGTTTACTATTTTTGTCTTTAGAAATATACGCATTTTATTAATGATAAATGGCGCTTCCTCTTCAAGTGCAAAGTGACCTGTATCAAGAATGTTGTAATCAATATCTTTAACATCTTTTCTGTATGCAGTAGCGCCAGACTCAGGAAAAATTTGATCATTCTTCCCCCAAACAATTAGCATTGGAGGCTGATTGTCATGCAAGTATTTTTGCCATACAGGATAAAGAGGAATGTTATTACGGTAATCGAATATCATATTTAAAGTGCCTTCTTTAGCGCTTGGTTGTGATAATTTGGCATAACTAAGGTTCCAACTGTCAGGGCTTACACTTTCAGGATCCCGAGTTCCGTGTGTGTATTGCCATTTTAATCCTTCATAACTAAACAATTTTTGTTTTGTTTGTTCTTCAGATTTAGGTGTTCTTCGAGTCGCAAGAGAATCTTTAACTGATTGGCTTAAACCTTCCTCGTAAGCGTTACCATTCATAACAACAAAGCCCGATATGGTTTTAGGGTTTTTACTCGCTATTCTTAAACCTATTGGCGCACCAAAATCTTGGATCATTAAGACGTAGTTTTTTAAATCTCGTTGCTTTAGGAGTTTCTCTATCGTGATAGCCACGTTATCAAAGGTATAGGCGTATTCATCAACAGGCGGCGCGGCGCTATTACCAGAGCCTGGATAGTCAGGTGCGAATAAATAAAATTCGTCTCCCAACTCGGCGAGTACCTCACGGTACTGATGTGACGAGGCGGGGAAACCATGCAGTAATACAACTACTTGTTTAGATGGGTCGCCTGCTTCGCGGTAAAAAATATCGATACCGTCAACCTTCTCAATACCAAAACGCGTACGCTCGAGGTTTTCTGCTGCATGAGAATTGGGAATAAAAGTTACAGCTAATATAACTAAACTTAAAACCATTAAATATATTTTCATTTCTACTGTTCTCCTAAAAATAGGGTGATTGGTAAATAAACTTTATTGAATTGAATTATTGCTAAATGAGCCAATAAATTATTCATTGAAAACAGTATATGCACGCAAGCAGAGTATGAAAATAAGATGATTCTGATAGTGGCTACCAGAAAAGCCGATGGGTGTGGTGCTCTATTATAAATCCATTTCAAATCCTGTATCAGTTTTTACTATGGGCCGTTCATATCAGCTCGTATGACGATTTTTCAAGCGCTTGACCAAGTAAAAAAGGGGGAGCTACGCAAGATATTCGAGTATTGACGGTACTTAATTTTATTAAAGATCATGAACCTCTCGCAATAAGTTGTCGCCCACGGTCTTAGATACCCAGCTTAAGTCCAGATGATAACGATATTTTGTACAAGTAAAAGATGTATGCTCAATTCAATCACCCTGCACTGAAGGTGGCGTGTTGACACACTTCACAAATTGAAGAACCAAGACTAAACATTTGGTTTTACTATAGTTTAATTATTAGTTGGTTTAATTTACTTGCCTAAAACTATTTATTAACTGAGCCATTAAAAATGGCACAATAAATTTGACCACGGGTTTATAGTATTTCCAATATCGGTACTCCGATTTATTTGGCGTTAACCCACCGTTAGTCGTGACTGCCCTTTTAACTTGGCCAATATAGTAATTAACCATACGTTAAAACTGGTAACGCTCTTACTCTATATCTTTAGCCTTGACTGATTTGTGTCCTTCTTCACTTACTCCCAGTTTCCAATAACTGCTGACGTAAATATCCATTCGATTTATTTTCTTTTCCTGTTTGAAATACTCCCTTAGAATCCGCATGGAGGTAAATTCACACGCTACCCATATAGAAGGTTGTCCGTCTAAAAACTCTAGTGTTTTTACTTTATCAATTAGTAATGAGCTTTTTTGACCGGGATAAGGGTTTATTACCCAATGTACTTCAATCCCCATTGGAAAATTCAGTTCCTGTTTATCTGCCTCCGAGATTATTTCGATCACCATATAGCCACGGGCGTTTTTGGGCAGAGCTTCAATGTTGACACTAATGGCGGGTAATGCTGTCATATCACCGACCAAAAAAAACCAATTAGCGTCAAAGTTAACCAGTTTTTTTGCTCCAGGGCCTGCAAATGTCAACTCGTCGCCACGTACTGCTTTTATAGCCCACTTGGATGCAGGGCCATTATCTCCATGCAAGACAAAGTCGATATCTAATTCTTGTTTATTGAAGTCATAACGCCTGACTGTGTAAGTCCGCATTATTGGTCGTTCATTCGTGCTAGTGCTAGAGGCTGAAAAAAGGAGTTTAATATACGCACTATCCTGATTTTCTGGAAAAGACGAAAGATCTTCTCCACCAAGTGTTATGCGTTTCATATGTTCGGTTAAGTTTTCAGTTTGGATGACGTTGAGCTTATATAGAGTGGACTTTGACATTTGTTTCCTTCTGATATTTAAATCTATTGGTTTTAACTGTTGTAGCATGCGACGCTGACAATATACGCTTCAATAATTACTATAGTCAGTTCATCAACGGTCCTCTCATTGAACACAACTCTATGGTATGCCCAGCTTTTTCGCTCTCCTTGTATCACGTCAGTAAACTACCCAGCCCAACTCTAACTGAACCTTCCAGTGTGATTATTACAAAGAGAGGTTTACTTGTGCGTTTACATAAAATATACGCTCAATTGTTTAAAAACTTTTCAACATATAGGGCCTGTTGATCTTTGTGGTATGAATATTAAACAGCATAGTAACTCGGTATAATCGGTTTCGCTAAAAATCAATCGTAACGAGCCACTATGCCAAGAACTATGTTAACAGATACCTATTGGAAGAAGCTCGAGTGTATAAGCGATTTAATTTGTGGTCGAAGAAAGGTGTTTGCAATTTCGTCTACCGATTCAAAATTGCCTGTTGCCTCAAGCATTATGCGTTCTGAGTTGTATAGTTAAGAGTTAAAATGCGTGAGTAACATACTTACCCATACCAATATGAGTATAAAGTAAAATTCAAGGCCTTCTATCTCTTTCAGCAACGTATATTGTTTGCATCATGAATTCTGAGAGAGAAGGCCTATATAACGTTATTTACTTATAACCGCTCTATTACCGCTGTTACTTTCAATTAAGAAAACAGCATTAACTGCATTGTCCGTCGCCAATACTGTTTGATTATCTACATCAAAAGTTATGTTTGCTTGCCCAATTAAATTTGTACCTACGCCATTATCCGCATTCGAGACGATGGTGCGGTCGCCACTCGTTAAGTCGACACTGATGAGTGCATCTTGTTGTGCAACGAGCGCCCTATTGCGATCTATATCAACGAATACATCGACAGGGCGTGTAATGTCTGGCCCAACACCTCTTGAAGGGCTCGATACCAACATCCGATTACCTGTTGCTAAGTCTATAGAGATTAATTCCGCAGGCTGATCGCTAATGTTAAGTGTATATACACGCTGATTAGCTGAATCAATAGTCAACCCCTGTGGGTTTTCAATGAGTGGGCCAGAACCATTATTTGTATCTGAAATTAAAGCCAACGTATTAGATGCTAGTGAATAAGCAAATAGGCTATTACGCACGTTATCTGCAAACAGAAGTCTGTCATTTGCACTGTCTAATACTAAGCCGTCGACACTACCAACAGCGCCGCTGGTGTCATTGAAAACAACGTTGCGATTACCGGTCGACAGCTCAACACTAAAAATGGTATCCAACGACGCGTCTGCTACATAAGCAAGATCGTTTGCTTGGTCTAAGGTAACGTCAGATGGAAAAACAAAATCATCTCCCGTACCAACACTCTCACCTGATACGGTTGTCCTGTCTCCGGTATCTAAATCTATTGCGATGAGAGACATTAACCTTGAGTCCACTAGTAGTGCACGTGAGTTTTGTCTATCCAACTCAATAGCGCGTGGGCTATTTAATTGCTGACCAGCACCTACCTGTGTCCTAATTAGCGTACTTAGGGTACCTGTATCGATAGCAACCTCAGCAACCGACATTGTCGTTGGATCTGCCACGAGTAGACGATTATTACTTGAGTCTACGACTAACGCGCCAGGCTCATCAAATAAATCATCACTGGCGACACTGGATGACGTTAAGACCGAACGATCACCATTAGCCAAATTAACTTCAATCACTAAGTCGTCGGTAGTATCACTGATAAAGGCTCTATTGTTGGCACTATCGAATGTAATTTGTTGTGCAAACGAGAACTCTTCACCCGTACCTATTGATGCATCGGACAGTACGGTTCTATTGCCGTTAGCCAAATCTACCGCAATCAATGCATCCCGATTGATATCCGTCACTAATACTCTGTTGTTATTCGTATCGATAGCAATAGCAAAAGGAAGTCCAAAATCATCTCCTGCACCAACACTGGTACCGGATACAACAGTTCGGTCTCCGGAGATAATATCAACCGCAACGATTGTCATTGTCAATGCATCTACAACGATGAGTTGACCGCTGTTCGGGTCAAATGCACTTGAACTAGGCTCAAAGAAACTGGCTCCACTACCAACACTGTCGCTAGACAGTATGCGTCGTTCGCCACTTGCTAAGTCAACCGCAAAAATAGCGTTCAATATGCCATCCGTTAAAAAGGCATTTTGTCCTGTATTATCTAAGCTAAGGCTTCTAGGAGCGACAAAATCAGGTCCACTTTGCTCATCGTTACTCGATACGATAGTCAGCTCGCTATTTGCCAACGTATATAGCAACAAACTATTAAAGGTGCTATCCAAAAGGTAAAGGTTGCTGCCTTGCAATGCGAGCCCTTCAGGCGAGCCAAGTGTCGGTGCATTTTGCGCGCTTTCTGATCTCGACACACTGGTGTTATCTGTTAGTGTTACTTCTATATTAAGGTTTACTTGTCCTTGAGATACCGGAATGTTAGCTTGCCAGTTTTGATTACCATTAGATAAAGCGGCAGTTACACCGTTCACTTCGACTTCTGCAATATCTTGGCTCAAATCGCCAGCGAAAGCTGCTGCATTCAACCTGCCTAATGCCGTTATTGTTCTGGATATACCGCCAAGGTTTACGCCTTGGGCAGGGTAAATTAGACTAATTAAACTCTGTGAACTTTGCGTAACGGTAATCGTTAGGGTTATGGGTATGCTATCGATTTGTCCATCTGACGCAATCAATTGAATTTCATAGATATTATCTTGATTAGCATCTTGAGGGTTATCAAATTGAGGGGCCGCAATAAAGGCCACTTCACCAGATACGCCATCAATGGAGAATAGTGAAGCATCTGCCCCACCCGTTACTTCAAAACTTAGTGTGTCTTGATCCACATCATTCGCCGTAACTATATATGCTGCACCAGTCGTATTATTGGTTACATTAACAGCATTATTTGAGGTGATAACTGGCGCGTCATTTTCTGGATTCACAACAATGCTAATCATCGCAGTATTTGACGTAGAACCACCGTCATCAGTTACATTAAACTCAAAAAAGTCATCACCGTTGAAATTCTCATTAGGTGTATATATTTGGCGACTACCGGTGCTAGAAAGTGACCCATTTTGAGGCTGAGTGACAACATTGAAAGAAGCAACGGTACCGTCGCTATCGCTGCCTGTTAGGTCAATTGTTAAAGGTGAATCTTCATCTGTAACCACACTGTTGCTATCAGCAGACGGTACTTGATTAGTCGCACTTGGTGGTGTAGCAGGTGGCTCCTCAACAGAACTATCGCCACCGCCTCCACAAGCGCTTAACACAGTCGCCGCTATGCAAGATAAAAAGGTGGTGCGTAAACGGATTTGATTCATTGGTTTCCCCTATTAAAATTATTTTGATGTGCTTATGTTTAGCTACGTTCAAGATCACCTTGGTAAGTACTCAAACGTGGCTCTACATAGCGCTCATGTTAGCAGTGACCAAACACTCATTAGTTATGGCGGTGAATCACATGTTATTTACACAGGCAACTGAAAGAACAAAAATGCAACAACAGTCGCGCACAGTAACAACACAAATTACCCAGTGTTAACGGGCGAATATTCACTAAAGTAATGCCTATTTATGAGAACGCTATTTCATTCAATAACGCTCACAAAACAAGGAAATGCACAAAGTACGCCAACGTTAGTCTAGGTAACCAGATTTAGTGCGCGTTAGGGCTTCTATGTGGAATGTTCATCAATTTAAAATAATTAACAATAAAGCGATTTAACTACTTTCCCAGTAAACATCACTTTTATGAAATAATTCACCGAACTTTGGTTCGCAAAAAATGGCGCATTTTCTTGATGATAAAAAGAGCCTCTTCTTCTAGCGCGAAATGACCAGTATCAAGAATGTTGTAATCGATATCCTTCACATCCTTTTTGTACCCCTGCGCACCCTGTTCGGGGAAAATTGCATCATTCTTACCCCAAACAATCAGCATTGGAGGTTGATTGTCACGCAAGTATTTCTGCCAAGTTGGGTACAATGGAACATTGTTTTTATAATCAAATAACATGTCCAAATTCAATGCCTTTCCGTTTGAACGATTCATAACAGCAAAGTCTAATACCCAATTATCCGGGGATATTGCTTCTGGGTGTTGCGCACCATGTGTATATTGCCATTTTACCGAACTTAGGCTGAGGGTGCTGGCTGCCTTATCAATTTCGTTTTCAGGTGTCCGTTTTTGTGCAAGAGATTCCACGACCATTTCACTTAGGCCCTCTTTGTAGGCATTACCATTCATCACAACAAACCCGTCCACTCTTTCAGGGTGCTTGACCGCGATTCTAAAACCAATTGGAGCACCAAAGTCGTGGATCATCATCACGTATTTATTGAGCCCACGTTGAATCAGAAACTTATCCATCGTTTCGGCGATATTATCAAATGTATAAGTGTAATCTTTAACACTCGGTGCATCACTATGGCCATATCCTGTATAGTCGGGGGCGATTATATAAAACTCATCTCCTAGTGCCGCAAGCACTTCACGATATTGGTGTGAAGAACTCGGAAAACCGTGCAATAACACAACAGCTTGCTTTGATGGATCGCCGGCCTCACGATAAAAGATATTAACACCATCGACATATTCCTTACCGTAACGAACGCGGCTAAAATCATCATCAGCTTGCAGAGATGAGTTGAAGCCGGTGATCGCTAAAAAAAGGCCTAATATAAGCATTATTTTCACGAGTTTTGTTCCTGTAAAACTTGTTTCATTTGATTAAGGTTACCCACAACATTATTGAAATTTTCTTTACCAAACATATCTTGCATATGATCTCTGAGTACTGTTCCACGAGCACTTGCTTTCTGTGCAGTGTCACGCCCTTTTTCGGTCAAACTCACTGCAGATCCTTTTCCTGAACCATCGCGTTCAATAAGTTTTTTAGCAACAAGCGTGTCAACGAAACGAGTAACAGTTGATGCGTCTAGTTCCATAATTTCTCGCAATTCCTTTTGTGAAGCATTGCTATTAGCCGCCATCGCCATCAGAAGGTAGCCATGAGAAGGTGATAACCCGAGCAGAGAAAATTCCTCGTTCCACGCTTTTGTGATCTGGCGGTTCAACGTGGCAAGGCTAAAATATAAACATCCATCAAACATTATTTTCTCTCCTTTAAATGCAACACTTCATTTGTATTAACTGCGCCTAAACCGGGTGTGGTTGCACCACCAAAAACAAAAATATCAGATTCTATGGCAGCCGCAGCAAGGCCATGTCTTATGGTTGGCATATCCGGTAACGCTAGCCATTGGTTAGTCTTGGGATCGTATTCCCACGCATTAGCAAACAATTTTTGTTCTGGGAACCACTGTTCACCACCAAAAACATACAACTTACCGTCCGTAGCGGTTGCCGCTAGTCCGCCTTGTGCCAAAGGCATAGACGCACGATTTCCCCAACGGTTCGTAGCAGGGTCATAGACTTCCAAATTGGATACATTAACCATGCGCAATTCACCATTTTTATCCAGTTGGTTTTGTCGCCCACCAATAACATAGATTTTATCGTCAATTACCACTGCAGCAGCACTATTACGCGCTGTAGGAGCCGGCTCAACTTGCACCCACTTACCTATTTTGGGATCAAAAACTTCATTTAATTTTGTATCATGGTGAGCATCAAAATGAGTCGCATCCGACGTTGTACGTACGCGTCCCCCTATGATATATATTTTATTGTTTACAACTGCAGAAACGTGTTCACCTCGTGATTGAGGTAAACTCACACCGTCTTTCCAAGTATTAGCTTTAACGTTATAAACAGAAACGGAGGACTGTGCTTGCCAATTTGGGAAAGCCCCAACAAAGCCACCAACAGCATAAATATGATCTTCAGTCGCCGAAATCGTTACATGATGACGCCGTTCAGGTAACGGTGTAAGAACTTCCCACCTATTTTGGCGAGGATCATAACGGCTAAACTGATCGGTATATTCCGCGTCATCCACTGGTATACCGCCACCAACATAAACAAGGCCATCGTGAGTATCAGTATAGATCTCTTGCAGTGCTAACGGCATCGACGCCTTCTTGCCCCAACTCTGAGCATATGTTGTAACTGACATACTACCTAAGAGTACGACTGTTCCTAGCGTCTGTATAAAACGTTTAATTTTCACTATTACAACTCATTACATTTAATTGTATGCACAAACAAACATGATGAGTATGTTTATCCCTAATGTCAATAACGATTATAATAATCCTTGTTCATACTAGGGCTTGTTGATCTTTCGAGTACAAAAATCAATCAACCCACATAGGTAGCCATATCACGCAGCAGGCTAACGCTAAGGTGCTGGCATAATTTCGCTTTAATTTATCGTATCGAGTGGTTATGCCTCGATAGTGTTTTAGCCGTGCGAACACATTTTCAACCAAGTGACGAAGCTAGCAGGTAAAGATGCCAGTTCAGTTCATGAAGCGTTATTGGCTACATTTACTAACATGCCGAGCGAGTATCGGAAGTCTTTGGCTTGGGACAGAGGAATGGAATTGGCAAAACATGCTGATTTAACAAAAGTAAATTGGCTTACCCATTTACTTTTGTGATCCACAGTGCCTTTGGCAGCGAGGTACAAATGAGAATACTAATAGCCTTATTCGGTAATACTTCCCTAAAAAGGCCGATTTATCACCGCATTCGCAAGAAAGGCTAAATGAGGTAGCTACTCAATTAAATCAAAGGCCAAGAAGGACATTGAAATTTAAAACACCATCACACATGATTGAAAAGAGTGTTGCGATAATCACTTGAACCTACACTGGCCTTTTTTAAAATCTCTTTCTCCATCCTGAGTTTTTTAACTTCTTTGCGTAGCAAGTTTAACTCGTCTCGTTCATCTTCGCTTAGCGTTTTACCGGAGTGTTGTTCTTCTATTTTTGCCTTCCAGTTGTAGAGTAAGCTATCTGTTATACTTAATGATTTGGCGGCCTCAGGTACGGAGTATCCTTGACCTAAGACTAACGCGACTGCTTCTTCTTTAAACTCTTTCGTGTATTGCTTATACGCTCTTTTTTGATCCATCATCACACCTCTAATTATTGACTATCATTATCTCAAATTAAAAGTGTCCTGTTTCATTAAACCAGAACACCTTCATAAATCTCCTTTGTACCAACCGCTAACCAGCTTTGAACCTGAGCTGCTAGTTTTGGTTCGGTTGGTAATCATGTTCTAGATTCGTCGTACGCACTGGCAAGATAGACAAGAATGGCTGTAGAATCACGCAAGACAAAATCACCATCAGTAAGTACAGGGACTTGGCCCTATGGATTCATTTTTAAAAAGCTGGGCTGTTTATGTCCAGCCTCCATCATATTCACATTAACCGTTTCATAGTTAATATTTAGAAGGTTTAGCAACGCACGAGGTCGATGTGCATACCCTGAAAGCAAAGAGTCATAAAGTGCTTTTGTTGTCATAATAAAGCTTCCTTCGTAAGTAAAATTTAATTCAATATAAATTTAGTAAGTCGTAATAAATAATGTAAAAGTATTTTGTTTAATTAACTTTTATAAGCTAATAGCCCGAACAACTGAACCGTTAATTCGATCGTAAATACTTTTGGGGTTACCATAGGAAGCAGCATGGTCAACTAGCTCATAAATTCCATCTTTTACTCTTAAAATTGTTGGCACCCCATGTGAATCAACGGCTTCCATAATTTCTTTAGCACGATATGCTGTTTTTTCTGCACGCTCAATTAATTCAGAGATACCTATCGTTTCAGCAATATCACGCTCTATGCCTTCGGCAATTAAGGCATTAACGACAGCAGCTCTGTTTCCAGCAGAAACACCTTCCAAAAACCGATTATTTTCAAGTCTTTTTCGAAGAGAAAACTCTGTTTTAACGCCTTTACCATGGACTAAAGCAGCCGCTTGTGCGCTGTAGGTGGAAGCTAATATTTCTGTCGATGATAAAACTACGTTATTGACGTATTTTTGACTAAAGTTTTGGCCTGTAAGCTGTGCAATTTTCGCATCTGCCAGCATGATATATTCGCCTTTACCTTCGGCCATCACATAAGCAAGCTCACCTTGAAATAAGTGACGATGCAAGGCCTCTATTTCAAACCCCGCATCAACTAAAGCATCAAAAATAGGAGCTGCGCCATAACACCACCCACAATAAGTGTCATAAATAACGATATATTTTAAATTATCCATCTACGGTCCTCAATTATTGACTCTAATACTTTAGATATCGGTCCCCGATATTAGGGGCTGTTAACATGAGTAACATGCAGAGCCTCATGTATTTGATTTTTCCCCTAGTCACTCGGAAATGTAGGTTTCAGTGAGAGCTAAAAAGTCAAGACATTAATTGAAAAGAGTAGTTATTCTCTTGTTGATATCAATAACGATAAAAAAGGGCTTTTCAGTCTCACCACAGAAGCCTTTGTGGCAGTCCCCTATTGCCTTACAAACAATTAAAAAGGGAGTGGCCTATCTAACGTAAAGCTAAAGCTTACGCCTTGTATTTCATAGGCTCAACCGCTCTGAAATTAACATCTTCGTATTATTTTGGTATACATCAGTCTGACGTATAAGCCGTAGCACCTATTTCGAACAATAAGTCATCCAATGCAAGTCGTGGTACAGGAATAAGCATGCTGGTAGGTTTATTAGTGCCTGGCCAAGTTTCATTTGTTATCTTAGCGATCAATTTTTCCTTGCCCATATTATAATCAGCAACAAGTAAGGTAATACTGAGAACATTATTGATATCAGAATCTCCTCCCTTTAGTGCTAGTCGTAAATTTTTAAATGCAGCTCGAACTTGTCCCTCAAAATCAGCTGTAGCAATATTACCATGTACATCAATACCCATTTGCCCTGCGATTGATACAATACGAACACCCTTCGGCGCAACAGCGACTTGACTAAAACCGTGCTTTGACGGCTCATAAATGTCTGTCGGGTTAATATAATCAGCCACTACAGGGTGTACAAAATTCGATGGCTGTTTTTTATCTTTTTGATTCACGTTGCTAATGTCCTTTCCTACTGTCGGTAAAGCTAAACCTATCAACGCAAGAGTGGTTGCAAAGATAGAACCCTTTTTCCAACTTTTCATTTTTTATCCCCCTCAGTTAATGTTGCCAATATGTCTCGTTCAATGTTAATTTTCGTCAATCATCTCAAATCTTAGCGTAAACTTCGTTAATCTATTGCTCGTTGCTAAAGCCAACAATAACGAAGGTGCTAGTTTTATAATCGTAAGAAGTTAAATTAACCCAAGATCGGTTTAAGCCAATACCATCGAATTCCTTTCTACGTCAGTTAAATTAAGCGATGGCTTATTTTCCTTGAGACAATAGGCCACCAATCCCGCCATTAAATTCAACATAAACCCCTTAATACTGCGATGACGTGAGTGTTCGATGTAAGAAATGTTCTTTAATTGGTCGTTTATCGTCTCGATAATAAACCTCTTTGAGAGCATGGCTCGGTCCCATAATGACATCGCCTTTGCCTTCATGTTTTTGCGCACTGTGGTAATGAGCGTCACACCCTTGTCCAATAAATTCGACTCAAGCTTCTTGCTCAAGTAGCCTTTATCGCCATAGAGTTTATCGGTCAATCCAGCCGCCAGCTCTTCTACTGGTTTGGTATCATGGATATTGGCAGAGGTGATTTTGGCTGCCACAATTTCCCCTTTATAATTGACGACCAAATGCAGCTTGAAACCATAAAACCAACCCATGGTGCCTTTACCTCTTCGTGCCACCCCATCAAAGGTTTTATGTCTAGGGATACGTATGTTGTGACACACTTTTAGGCTGGTAGAGTCAATGAATTCAATACCTGTAGGTTTCCCTTTCAACGATGAAAAATAGGCACACATTGGGACAATCATGCTAGGCATTACTTCCAAAAACCGAGTGTAGCTGAGTAGATTAGGGAAAGCCCTTTTATAAAGCACCGACACATATCCCAAGTAATAATTCTTAAAGTCGCGGTGGTGGCTCATATGAAATCCGATGATGACTGTCATGATTTCACTAGTAGACATTCGGCTTTCTCTTCGACGTTGCCTAGTTCCATCTTCCAATAGTTGATTTTGCCATTGAGGGATAAACACCTTACAAAAATCATCGACATCGCAGTACAACTCAACTAAATTCTTCACGCCTGTTCCTTAGTTTGTTCGTATCGTTCTTGGTCGAAAGATCCGATCTTGGAACAGGCTTTTAGTTCAATTTATTAAGCCGAGTTCAGGTTAAATTAACTAACCTGTTGGTTACTTAGTTTAACCAAATGTTTTCACAAACCCTGCAATTGAAATAGGTTCATGCCCTAATAATACCGCAGCTTCTTCATTTACATTCTTATATTCACCTAACGCTGTAGCACGGTGAGCGCCTTTTAAGGCGGCAACTAAAAATTCAGGTAATCCCATATCAGTTAAAGCTGAAACGAATGTAGCCTCAGGTAATACTGCTGATGTTATTCTTTTACCCCATTTTTCACTTGCGATTACTGCGATCTCTGCCATCGTTAACGCTTCGTTACCAGTAAGCTTATACAATGCTTTTTCTTTGATAGGATTCAACAGGACATTCACGGTAATTTTAGCAATATCATCTTTTAACAGGTATGAACCTTTACCTTCTGCACTAGGTGATGCCAATATCCCAGTATCACGCCCACGAGTTAGTGTGGCACTTAGGTTTTCCATGTACATCGGATTACGCAAAATGGTGTAATCTAAGCCTGAGTCAATAATGGCCTGTTCAGTATCTGCATGTATTGCAGCAAACGGAAATTGACTCTCAGTTGATGCATTAGCAAAACTTGTATAAACAATACGTTTAACGCCCACATCAATAGCGGTATCTACTGCGGCACGTTGTTGAGCAATTCGTTTCTCTACCGGCGCAGTACCTGATACAATCAATACGGTATCACAGCCTGTCAGAGCCTGTTTCATACTTGTATGGTCATCAAAATCAAATGTTGCTGTTTGAAATCCTTTGTCTGCAAACGCAGTCAGATTTTCTGGTGTTCTGCTGGTTAATTTTATATCGCTTCGTTCTACTCGATCGGCTAACAAATTTGCTATTTTTCTGCCTAAAGAACCGCTTGCACCAGTAATAACAATCATAATAAATCCTCGTAGTTAAATTGACTAGCTTGCTTAAGTGGCACTATAGCGTTCTTATTTAAGTCTAAAAATACGATAAGTTTGATTATTACTATGGAAAAATCTGATTAATCAACCTCAGTTCGACGTAGGAAATATTGAACTAAATGCTTGGAGTACAATCGGATCGTTCGACTAAAAATAAAATGAACGCGGGTTCTCCAAGCATAATTAATTTAGAAGCTCTTTTCGCCGATGTCGATGATTTTTATCAATAAAGCGAGCTGAATGCTCCTGTTTACATAAGATCTCAATCTGATAACGTTCAGACTGAATCAGTTGCTTGTAAGAGGGAGACATCTTGTCACTTTGGTCTGTTGTGTGAGAACCTTAAGCTAAAAGCAATTATTTCTCTTTTTTAGACCAAGTGTGTCGGTTAATATTGGGCTCTAAGCGCTACCATAGGGCGGGCGCGAACAAATTTTATTAAACCTATTAACCAAAGAACAACTCCGTTCTGAAATCCGGTGACTAGCCTACTTTTTCAACCTTTTTTCTTTGACTTACTTTGCTCGTGTTTTGTTTCATCATATTCAGTATTCTGGTTTATATAAACATAGGCATTAAGTTGAAAATGCATTTGCAAGATTTAAGCATTTTCGTACTATTGCAACAAGGTATAATAATTTGAAAGTATGCTGGCACCGGTGTGCTCAATGGTTTGGCTACCAATGTGAAAGATCAACAGCCCCTAATAAGAGTGCATAAAAAATTAGTATAAAAGCAATACACAGCTCTATGTGTATTGCTCGAAATTAAGGCTCCTTAAAATATGAAACCCTATTATTCGGGTTTTGCAAAAATACCTTCATAAAATGTGAAAGTATTGCGACCGATACCTCTAACTAAACCAACTACAGCTGCTGTCTCAGTTACTTCAGGGTCCATGATCACTTCGCAAGAACGGCTACCAATACGATTATAAAGATCTTTTACGTTTCGCGGCCCATTCGCTGCTAGAATTGGAGTACTTACGAACTCAATGCCGCTAATTCCCTGTTCAGCTAGAGCTCGCTCGTAGTCAAAAGGTGAACTACGGTCAAGCCCTCCTGTGAAACGGTTAAAAGAACCTACTTTGGTCCTAATGGCATCTAATACGACAGCATCAAGGCCGCAACTCAACGTAACGGGCTCAGTTGGCGCAAATCCGAATGAGGTGCATCTTGCATTTGCACCACTACGTAGCATGCTAATTGCTCCAATATTCCGAATAGATGAGAGGCTGCCACATTTATTAATAGTTGCTTGAGACGTATTACCTACGTCGAACAGTGTTGCAAAGGTAGTTGTTGATTGACCAGTAAACGTTTCCCCCGTTTGTGCTTGAAGTTCTTCCGAAATGCTGATGACGTAAAATTGTTGATGATCCAGATCTTCATCCGGTGTGAACTCGATGGTGTCATCCGCTATTAACCTTGATTTACCACTAATGCTGACACCTGTTCTTCCGTTTACTAAAGATATGGTTGCCTCTTCATCGAAGCTTCCTATTGCAATAAGCTCACTGAACGTGAACGTCATTGACGCTCCTACAACAATCTTATTTGCTAAGTCAGTAGGAAACTGTTTAACAACTTGAAATGAAGACCCTGCATCTACAAAATCACTGGAATCAAACTCCTGAAAGTCTTGAGCTAAAACAGTGCACGAAAGTACAAATACTGCTGATGTAGCAATGCTTAATCTAGTCAAAAAGCTCTTTTTTTGCATAATTTTCCTATTATATTTAATATTGGTTTTATTAATTAGTTTTCTTGTAAATCATCTCTTCTTAATAAAGGAGATAATTCAACTCTCATAATAGAATGTCATTAGTATCTGCTCTGTTTTCTTTTGTTGTACTTTTGTTTTTTTTTGTATATTACATAAATAATGTTTTTTGATTAAAGATCATAACAATTGCGGCTTATAGTTTATGACTAGTTGCGAGGAAGTTAGATATAGTTTAAGAAATAAGATTGTTGTTTTTTCAGAGTTGGAAATATTTTTTTTGATGTTTTATTAGAGGCATAATACCGCCTGTGTATGTGACTTAAGGATATTTGCGACGAGCTTTCTAAAGACTCGCCACAAATCACAAACCTTTACCTAAAGCTCGTCTACATTTATAACATCTAAACGGACATCGAAAACACCTGCATTAAATGGTTCGATAGCCCCTCCATTTATTGATAGGAAAGATGAACCTGTTTCAGCAGATGTTTCTACCCCGATAAGCTGGTCTGGATTACCGCTAGGCCCATCACTAAATGGACGAGTTCTAATAACAACAAAAACATCTAATTCAGAATCTCTCTCTAAAGCCTTTTTTAATATCTTGTTTAAGCGTGTTTGTCGTAAAAAGACAGTTGGTGTTCTATCATTTTCTTGTGCAGTAACATTGAATCTTCGGTCTAAAGTTTTAATAAGTTTAACTGATCCATCATCATCGACTTTACCAAGAGCTAGTTCAACACTTCTAAATGTTGAAACTCGAGAAGCATCGCTCGAAGTAGTAGAAAACCGAGTACCCGTGAGCTTGAAACCTCTAGAAAATGAACTGAGCACATCCTGACCAATAAACCTTTCAACGTATATCGCGGTTCGTGCATTTTCAACAAAAGGAATAATACTTTCTTCGGAATCATTACCAAGGAAGTTATCAACATTGCGAAATGATATGGGATTCCTAGTTAAAAAGTTAACGTTTTGGGCTTGTATTGAGGCAGATCGAATACGAACAGCGTCTTGTGAATTAAATTCACCCGTAGCTTCGCGGTTACCGTTATAAAATTCTTCGTCAAAATTAGCTGGAAATGCGTTAGCCGTTATGCTGACTGCAGCCGAAGAAACAGGAAACCCATCTAGGGGCTCTATTTTAATTTTATAACTACGATTTCGAGGTACAGGTAATTCATAATCACCGTTAACCGCTATGGTTTCTTCGAAGATAGTTCCGAAAAAGGTGGGAAAATCCTCATTTCCTTCAATAATAGTATCATCTATAACAACATCTACTCGAGTTTTGCCGCTGACAGTCGATGAAATAACACGACCGAAACTGTCGACTGCCTGCACACTGGCGCCAACTACTGGCGCGTTTCGAGTCTCGTTAAATACATTGCCACGTATCACATCAAAAGCACGGTCAAATGCAATATCACCTTTTTGCAAGGCTCCAGGTCCAGTTTGCTTAGAACCTTCCTGATAAACGAATGACGACGCAGTAATGTCATCAATACTTAAACTACGGGTACCCAATTCAGCTTGTGGATCATTTGGATCTATAAAAGGAAACATCGTAGCGCCGTTGCCATCTCGACGAGATATTTGATTAATTGCTGAGTGATTAAGGCCGTGTGAATGACCAAACTCGTGTACTGCGACTGCCATAATGTCGACACTGCTATTCGATAGTTCGGTATTTTGGGGATTAGTTTCCCATCTAATATTTCTATTGAATTGGACATCGTTGTCGATAATTGTACCCGCTTTATAGTCACCTGCGGGCCATTCAATGTCGCCGTCTTGATCGATATCATGACAGGTGCTTATGCCTACTTGAGCAGGATCAAATACGTCAGAGTCACCGTCTCCATCCAAATCATCACCTGGAACGAAGGTTGCATCCTCTTGAAGTGAAACTGATGGTGAACTTGCAAGCGCATCAAAATTCTCATCTGTTGTGAATGTTAACTCATTGATAAAGTCAAAGGCTTGGCGAGGCCTGTTGCCTAAGTTTGTGGTGTTTACAACGTGCATGTTGATGTAAGAACTTCTTAGGTTATTCCATTGAGCAAAACTGTCGTTAAAGATATGGCGAACTTTGTCAATGTCAATCTCAAGATCAGTCCCTGCATTTGCTGTTATAGCGCTGTTTAATGTGTATTGAATATTCGCACAGCGTTCATCCCAAGCAATAGGCGTAGTATCGGAGGTACGAAGGCCTCCAAGCAGTATCGGGCCAAGGTTAGCGGGGATATCTAACTGACGTCCCTTTGCAGTAACATCTTCTGTATAAATTGCACTTGTGACTATTGCAACGAGTGCTATAGATAATGGGAGTTTACTTATTCTCATGTATGTATCTTCGCTTAATGTTATGTGTATAGGTCAAAGTGAAGCGCTATTGAATGCGCAGTTCACTCATTTCGTTAATGAAATCTTGAACTGTCGTTTGACCACCCAATTCTTGAGGTAGATTGACAGTATTGTTCCTGATCACGAAACTGCTTTGCACGTAGTTGGTAAGCCTGAAATCGCCTGCCTTAGTTTCTTTTAAGAACAACAAATGCGATTGCCCATGTGAGTAAGCCGACACACCTGCAATCACTTCTACAGCTTTAATTTTGCCCTTTTGTATGCTACCGCCTGGAGTTAATACCGATATGGTCTTTTTAACATCGCCAAATGCAATGTCTGTTACCTCAAATTGTGTCCGAGTAAATATTTGACCATTAATTGTTTCGCTCTTTGATGAAATAGCTTTAGCAATAACACACGCTTCAGATTCCTCAATTATAGAGTTTATTTTCATACTTTCGGTCATGGTAGCGTAGCTGACATTAATGACTAAAAATGCCAAGCTTATTGCAATAATAAAAGGGTTTATAATTTTTTTATTCTTTTCCAAAGTGTTCTCCAAATTTATAAATTACTTGTAAAAATAGAATGGCTTTAATTTGCAATGTAACTTTTAATGTTTTATTTTTAATGAAACACCATCTTAGATTGAATCAAACCGTGAGACAAAAGGATAATTATTTATCTTATTATTTGTCAAGTTTCGTTGTTTTGTTAATTCAAATGTAAAGGTTTATTTGTTTGTTTGTTTTGATATTCTCAGCTTCGTATTTATTTGTATCTTTTTGTTTTCCTGTTAAACGTACTTATTTGTTATCAATTTTCGATATTTTATAAAAATGTTTTTGTTTGTATTTATATGTAGTAAAATGTTGTTTTTTGTAAGATTGTGTGAGGTTTCTCATTTATTTCTGTATAAACGCAATTAAGTAAGTACGACTCGCTTCACACTTTTTTAGCTTAAGAATATTTTGAGGTATGACATTTGATTTCGCACCGTTAAATGGCACTAAGTGTTTCTTTTTATCACATAAACTTGGAAACGCACGTTCGGTTAGAGTCAATTCAATTAATGCACAGGATGAAGTAATAATGACAACCTCAACCCTGGTAACGAAGAAGTCCGTATTATCAATTGCCGATAACTAGATCTTTTAAACGCAAGCGTTAACGTTGTTTCCCCAATTGCCGATAGGGTCAGTCACGTGCTTTGAGCTTAGCACTAGCTAGTTAATAGCAAAATGACATAGTTACGCTCTACCGCCTCTTCGCTTAAGTAGGTGTATAAAGTAATGGTGTTCTATTATTAGTAGTATGGTTTATAACTTGGCTAAAGTGAGGAATTAACTTCTGCAACATCTATTTATACGTGTATATGGGACGATAGTGCTGAGCTGTATTCTTGTACTCATTGCTTCATATTTTATACTTGAGTCGGTGAACCAATATCGATATCAAGCCCATATTGAAAAAATAATTTCTGGAACCGCATATTTATTGAGCATCGGTGTTGATCGGCAGAGCAATGAAAACCATGCTAGGTGGCTGGAGTTGGTGTCATCATTGATGGATGCTAATATTAAAGTTGAGGAAGAGCCATTAAGTTACCCCGCAATACCATACCAACACTCAAAAGGTAAAAGCTCTGTTTTTTATCGTCACTTACAAAACAATAATAAGAGATTAGTAATTGAAATCGAGGGGTTAACAGAGCAAGTTATTACTGCGACCGCTTTTTTATTACTTAATGAATTGGGCCGCTATCCTTCTGAAGATCGTCAAGCACAATTTGACAGCATTACGAGTAAATTTTCTTACCCAGTTTATCGAATGGCTGGAGAAGATATTATCTTTGATAGCCGACAACTAGAGCGCCTTAGGCGAGGTGAGTCTATTATTGAGTGGGATAAAAGGTTTGGTAGGGGACTAGCTATTAATGTTTATACCCCTTGGGGCAATACATCAGATGTTCTGGTACTAGGAACTATACCTTTTTTTGACCCTTATCCTCCAAGAATTATTCTGTCTTTGTTATTGATGATATTGATCGCTATAGCGCTTAGCGTTATGTTCATCCTCAAACGGCTATCAGATAGGTTACATGTTTTACAGGATCAGGTTGATGCGATTAGTCCTGAAAGTAATGTGAAAAATAGTCAGTCGCAAAATCGTGATGTTATTGCCCAGCTCAATTTAAAAATTCAGAGTATGGCACAACGAATAAAAAATCTTTTGAATGAAAAAAGTGAAATGATAAGAGGAATTTCCCATGATCTAAGGACACCGATTGCTAAAATTCATTTCAGATTAGAGACGTTTATCCCCCATATCGGTAAAAATCATCCGATGGTACTTGCGTTCCGTAATGACTTGAATCAGCTTAATCAGCTTATTGATGAGCTGTTAACGTATGAAAAAATATCAATATCTAAAAAAGTACAGTTTGACACTATTAATATTACACACCTTGTTAGAAAACAGTTGGATAGTTTTCAGCTTATTGAGGCAGATGTAGAAGTTATATTAAATTGTGTTTGTCCGAACCCGTACTACTTGAAATGCAACGAAGCACTTGTTAATCGCTTGTTAGAAAACTTATTGAACAATGCGATAAAGTTTGCAAAGCATAAGGTTAATATCAGTCTGATATTAAACAGGGATCAATTCCAAGTCATAGTAGATGACGATGGCGAAGGATTGGATGAATCGACTATTCCTAAGCTTTTTAGTCCTTTTTTTCAAGCTGATTCGGCAAGAACAATGCCGCGGCAAGGATATGGTTTAGGCTTAGCAATTGTTAAGCAAATTGCGAATGAACACTCAGCATATGTCTCTGCGAAGAATAATGCTCTTGGAGGTGCCAGTTTTTCGGTGACTTTCCCTCTAGACCCTGATGTTGTTAGAGAGCAACGAACAGTAGACGACAATGATCAGTTTTAAAAGAATGCTTACTGGCACAGCACTTCTTTTATGGAGTTTTGTTTTGTCAACCCCTTACGCTTCTGCAGATACAGTACTTGATAAGCTACCTCGAAAAATTCTGAAAAAAACCACAAAAGAAAATGAAGAAAAGCCAATTGAATGGGGAGAGTGGGGGGATATACCATACGGTGTTGGTGTAAGAGGTTCTCTAGAAGAAGAACTTAATAAACTGGATAAAAGTAATTTACTCAAAGACGCTTCGGGCGTAGCGAGAATTTTACAAAGTAAAAATAATATAAGTAAAAAGGAAGTGCCACTGAAAGATATTAAAAAAATGATGAAACAGCTGAAAATGATGGAAGAAAAATTAAAAAGAGAACTCGATAATGACTCAGAATTTTAGCTTCACAGTGAAACTAAGCGTATTTAAAAAGTTTCTGTTTAGGAAAGATAAACAACTCAAGTTGGCGCTTGTAAGCATGTTATTTTCTTTCTGTTTTCCGAATCAAGTTAGTGCACAATCATCTCGAGAGCCGAGCTTTGTTGAGGCGCTAACGCATATTGAAAACAACAACTTGGAACTCGCCAGAATAGTACTCGAACAACAATTGGCTATTTACCCAGATTGGCATCGTTCTAGAATAGAACTCGCACAAGTATATGCTAAAATAGGTGAAACTCCATTGGCGTTACGTGCCATTGAACACGTTTTGAGTGTTGATAATTTG
This sequence comes from Bonnemaisonia californica, assembly GCA_032355485.1. NCBI lineage: Eukaryota > Rhodophyta > Florideophyceae > Bonnemaisoniales > Bonnemaisoniaceae > Bonnemaisonia > Bonnemaisonia californica. The sequence goes on from JAUBNZ010000090.1 coordinate 24,518, forward strand.
CCAAGCAACGTGAGAGCTAATATTGAACAACTCAAAATTGATATTAAGTTTTCTCAAAGAAGGTTGAATATCAAAGCTGTAACGGCCCCACGACCTCGGCATCATCGTTTTACAGGATATCTTAGTGCCGGTTTCGGCTTTGACGATAACGTAAGCCTTGATTCAAGTGACTTTTTTTTAAATGACTTAGCCTTAACTGAAGGTTTAATCGCTTTTAATGGTGCTGTCCCTTTTTTTCTTAGGAATAATGGGGAAGTTGTAGATATCGACGGTATGATTTTGAGAGAATCTGGCCAGAGTATTGCTCCTGACGCTCAGTTTGATAGCTCCTTCAAAGAAAACCGTTTTCAAATAGAGCATACTTATAGTCGATCAGAACTGCTTTTTAATTGGACCAATACACTTTCAATTAGTAGCCAAGAAAATATGGATTTTGCTCCATTTGAACGACAACAATTCAATGTAAAAAGTGAGTTGGGATGGTTACTAAACGACAAAGTGAATATTGATTTAACACTAGGGCATCGTATTTTGGAACGTGGTAGCGAAAAACAGTTGTCAAGTACGAAAATTGGCTCATTGATTCGCTATTTTAACAAACATGGAAGTTGGACGTTGTCTACCGAGTTTGTGAGAACTGAGTATGAAAGTTTTTTCTTTTTTGAACTGGGAGATCTCAATGATAATCTTTTCTTTGATACTCTGATATCTGCTCTTGATAGCTTTGAAAGTAACACACAAAACGTTGCGACACAGTGGTCCCGATTGTACTTTAATGACCGAGTGCTTCTATTGAGCAAAGTGGAATACTCGATAACTAACACCAATGACAACTTCGATTACACCGCTTTGCGATACACCTTAGGGTTGGTTTACAACAGTTCTAAACATTGGACATGGAAGCTTTATGCATCAACACTCGATGTTAATTTTCGTGAGGAAAGAACGTTTGGAGATCGATTTGCTGATGCCGGTAAATCTCTGCGTTTCAATATGACTTATGACCTGGTTTATGGTTGGCAATTGTTGTTTGACGCTGAGATGAGTGAACGCACTACCGATATCTTTGGTGGCTTAGAGAGTGATAAGGTTTTAAGAAAGTTTGGGATAAAGTTTAATTTCTGAATGAAGAGTAAAGAAAAATATGAATAAACATCAAATGTTAATTGTTGAAGATGATCATGACTTAGCTCACCTCACTGCAGACTTTTTTGAGCAGTTTGAATTCGAATGCACAATAGAAAAGAGTGGCGAAGCAGCCATTCAGAAAATTGAACAGACGAAGCCTGATTTGGTCTTGTTAGACGTGATGTTACCGGACATTGATGGGTTACGGGTTTGTCAACGTATAAAAGAAACATTTAAAGGAAAAATTATTATTTTGACTGCAAGAACTGACCTAATAGATCAGGTGCTTGGCTTGGAGCTTGGTGCTGATGATTATGTACCTAAGCCTGTAGAACCACGTTTACTCTTGGCAAGAGCTAGAGCAGTGCTTAGAAGAGAGTTACTCGTAGTTGAACCTTCGCGGGATGTTGTTGTGTTTAACGATATTGAACTCAATAAATACAGGCGAGAGGTCTTTAAAAATAAACAGTTGATAGAAATGAGCACTCCAGAGTATGAGTTGTTTAGTTTGTTGGTAGAAAATAGTGGGAAAGTCGTAAATCGAGATCAAGTTTTTATGCACCTTAAAGGTGTAGAATACGATGGCCAGAGTCGACAGGTAGATATTTGTATTTCTAATCTTCGTGCTAAGCTTGATGATGGTGGGCCAAAAACATGCCTAATAAAAACCATACGCTCTAAAGGGTATATGCTCGTTGGTTAACGATTGGGAATAAATAATTTAAGTATTCGCGAATGGAGTTTACATACAACGCGGTAAGCCTTACTTTAGTGTTGTCTTGAAGTGGTCAACTAAAACTGGCCAAATAATTCAGCACTTTACTGTTCGTTTATAGCTACTGTTAATAC
>JAUBNZ010000091.1:0-18584 GCA_032355485.1 Bonnemaisonia californica
TGTCACAATGCGCGCCGTTGATTCCGAGCTATTATTTGGGGCTGCAGGCACCGGTTCTCTAAGCAGGGCACCGATTCTCTCAGAACACGCCATATCCATTTGTTTGGGACGAAGTCTACGTTGCAATGCAAAGTTTGCATCACGCGTCCACCCGACCAGCTCGTCTAGCACCACCCGCACGCATGCTACGCCGAATTGCAGCTCTATCTTGTGAATGACTTCGCAATTCTTCCCGCAAACCGCCCACAGTAATGGCTGCCTTTCATGACCGCCTTGTCAAGCCTGTGAGCGTAATATACGCCCTGCTCTTTTCCTTTTCCATCTCCGTCGTCACAGTCGTTCTAGTCGATGGCCTAATTGCATCGGCTATTACAACATGTTGTCTTCTCAACATCAACTTTTACGTGATAGTACAGTTTTGCTCAGCAGTGCTTCGCATCTGGTTCTCCATTTTTATGGGGCATCTCGAGCACTTCGGTCGCATGGAGATTGTTCTCTCCGGCGACACGTTCCGCCCCAATGAATCAGCGCTTGTCGTTTGTAATCATCGTTCGTGGGCAGATACCGTCGTTGTATATTCACTAGCACGTCAGATCCGCATGCATGGCGACGTCAAGTTCCTAGCGAAGAGATCCCTTCTTCTCTTCCCCGTGTACGGATTTGCGGGCTACATTCTCGACGTCGTTATCTTTATCAAGAGGCAGTCCTCTAGTGCTGGCCGACGCATGACTAAGGTATTTTCGAGCCTTACAGATCGTCGCAGACGAAAATCGCCATATTGGCTAATTAACTATTTGGAGGGCACACGCTTCACGCAGAGAAAACTACAGGACGCACACGCCTTTGCGAAGAAGCGTGATCTTAAGGTCCTCAATCAGGTACTGCAACCAAGGACAAAAGGTTTCATTGCGACAGTCCATGCACTCCGCGGTAACGCTACTGCCGTTTACGATATTACTATCGGCTACCAGGAGTCTGAGAAAAGAGAAATGAAGCCCTCTTTCAAGGAGATGTATTTCACAACTTCTGCGACCAGCCGCGTTATTCATGTCCATCAACGGCGCATTCCTTTATCCGATGTTCCGGAGGATGAAGAGCAGCTTAAAAAATGGATCTACAAGCTGTACGAACAGAAGGATGAGCTTCTGGAAGGCTTTCGGGAGAACAATAAGTTCGATGGGAGACCTCTGCGATGGAATCGAATGACCTGGGGCTTCTGGCTTCATTGCCATTTTGTAGTGTACTTAGGGTTTTCGTTGGTGCTGTATAGCGTATCTAGATTAATGCCTTCAGATAAATAGGCGGAGGTGGTCCCAACTGCACATAACGTTGACTTCAGTAACGGAAGAACTCATCTCGCATCAAACAGAAGTGCCCCAAGCCACAATGGCATTATTCCCGCCCCAGTAAGCAACCTGTTGTTTATTGCTCTACGCTATACCGTGTTGTATTTCACGCCTGTGACAGACAGTTGTTGACGACTTCGAATACATCCTTCGAGAGACCCTCCGTCATTTTGATCTTCTCCAACTCCACAGCCATTTGTGCTTGACGGGCGCTGTCATACTTACGCCAGCGGGTGAACGACCTGGCTACGCGAGCAGCTACCTGCGGATTAATGCTGTTCAAGCGGATTACCTGCTCTGAAAGGAACCGGTAGCCACTGCCGTCAGTAGGAATGTGCAGATTGGCATTGCCATACCCTCCAATGAGTGCGTAAACAGAGTTTGGCACTGTTTCTTTGTATGCCTTGTGTTCAGTCAGGCCCTTCACAATGTCCAGCACATCTTCGCTCGATGACATCGACTGGATACGCAGCCACTTGTCCACCACCAGATAGTCGTGTTGCCATTTTTCGTAAAACTCAGCCAAGGCTGTTTCCCTTTCCTCCGATTTGCTTGATGCCAAAATACCAAGCGCAGCCAATACATCTGTCATATTTGTCCCATTTCGTACAATATCAAGACACAGGACGTAAGTTCCCTTCTTCTCCAATGCTGCCAGATATCCCAACGCCACATTCTTAAGGACGCGGTTACCTTGTGACACCGGGTCAAGCTTGTATTCTCCAGTATCAGCCAATCCGACGTCAAGAATCTTCTTGAAATCCGCCTCGAGATGAGTAGCCAACTGGCGGCGCACATACCGCCTAGCAGAACGGATACGAACAGGGTCGGCAATCTCCATTTGCTCCGTGATATACGATTCCGCCGGCAGCATGAACACTTCCGCTCGAAGTGCAGCATCGATACTGTCGTTTGTAAGAGTTTTCTTAAACGAGGAAGTGACAGTCTCGGGCATGTTGCCGAAGGTTTCACTGCCGGAGTTAACGTTTTCCAGAATAACACCTAGAGCAAGTTTCTGCCCAGACTCCCACCTGTTGAATTCGTCAGTGTCATTCGCCATGAGGAAAGCTAGCTCATCCATAGATACGCCACCCTTGCGCTCCAGCTTGACCGGAGAGCTGAATTCGCGAAGCAAAGAGGGGACTGTGTCCTTGGGGACATTATGAAGGATGAACTCTGCATTCGCCGTATCAAACATGAGTACCTTGGACAGAGCCGGCGCCTCGCCCTTGCCAAGGTCGACTGGAACAGCGGAGCCATCCGGGCCGATGAGACCCATTCGCAGTGGGATCAATGCTGCTGCACTTGTCGGCTGCTTTGAGGTGGGTGGGATGGTCTGGTTGCAAAGCAATTTCATCGTTGAGGCAGCTTCATCGTATTGGACATCCACAGTGATAATGGGAGTACCAGCCTGGGAGTACCAGTTCTTGAAAATGGTAAGGTCAACCTGAGGGTTGGCATCTTGAATGGCCTGCACCCAGTCACCACAGGTGACGGCTTGGCCGTCATGTCGGGAGAAGTAGATATCGGTACCGCGACGGAAGCCCTCTGGGCCGACGACAGTCTTGAGCATACGAATGACCTCTGCGCCCTTGTTATAGACAGTTGCAGTATAGAACGAATTGCAGGTGATATAGGAGGCCGGTTGAATGGGATGTGCCATCGGGCCGGCGTCTTCTGCGAACTGCGCGGTGCGCAGGTTGGTCACGTCGCGGATGCGTTTCACAGTCGCAGAGTTCATGTCGGCGGAGAAGCTTTGGTCTCTGAAGACGGTGAGACCTTCCTTTAGTGAGAGCTGGAACCAGGAATTGACTGTTACGCGATTTCCGCTGTAGTTGTGGAAGTATTCGTGTGCTACCACGCCTTCTACTGCGTTAAAGTCACCATCCGTGGCCGTCTCCGGACTCACAAGTACGTACTTCGAGTTGAAGACGTTCAGAGAAGTATTCTCCATGGCTCCAAAGACAAATGTCGGCACGGCGACGATGTTGAAGATGTCGTAGTTATATTCGAGACCGTATACGTCTTCATCCCACTTCATAGCCTTCTTCAAGCTACGCATGGCATGATGACACTTTGCCACCTCTCCCTCGCCCTTGACGTACACTCTGAGGGTGACGTTACGGCCGCCAACGGTGGTGAAGGTATCCTGAAGATGGGAGAGATCACCGACCACCAAAGCGAACAGATAGCACGGTTTGGGGAAGGGATCAATGTACTCTGCCCAATGCTGACCAGTGCCGGGAATCTCGCCCTTCTCCACGCAGTTACCGTTGCTGAGCAAGACAGGATACCTCTTCTTGTCAGCCTCAATGCGCACGGAGAACTTGGCCATGACATCCGGCCTATCCGGATAGAAAGTGATCCTGCGGAAGCCCTCCGCCTCACATTGGGTGCAATAATCTCCTGCAGACATGTACAGCCCGTCTAGGGCAGTATTTTTCGCAGGGGCAATACGCACGGCAGACTCGAAAGAAAACAATGCTGCCGGGACGGCTGCAGCGTCTATGGTAAGAGTAGAGGCCTTCGTATCATAGGTATACATGGCATCCGACAACGCCTGACCGTCAATTTTCAGAGATCCAGGCAGCAGCTTGAGATCCTCGCCATCGAGCACAAGCGGCGTGCCAGGCGGGCAGGCGGGACGGATGGTGAGGGTGGCGCGCACGACGGTATCCAGACCATCGTCATCGAGCTGAAAGATCAGACGGGTATGGGAGACAAGGAAGTTCGGGGGGGCGTAGTCCTTGAGATACTTGACCCTGGGCTCGTCAGCTACGGCGAGGTCGGGAGAGGCGCTGGCAGCGGCGCTGGCGGAGATGGTACCGTCGAGAGGCATGGTGCGGGCGGAGAAGGAGCGCGGACGACGGGCGTGCAACGGGCGGATGAGACGGCTGGAGCGGAGCGAGGGGCGGAGGGGCGGAGGGGCAATAGCGCGGAGTAGGGCGGTGCGGACAAAGGCGGTGCGGGTCGGAAGGGACATTTTAACGGCGGAGTTTATGCTGGAAGGGATGCTGGGCAGATTGCTGCTGGCGGATTGCTGCCAGTGTGCGTCAATCAATAGAGATATCAATAGATACACGTCTTTGGCACCTGGGCGAATAAATATGACCGTGTTATTTTAGCCACTTGAGGTGCCCTCCGATGGGCCTTGGAGGTGGACGCTTGAGCCAATGGCTGACTACTGCTTTATCTTCGCCTCGCTGGATCAACGGCACAAGACGATTTGGATGATGTATCATCACTTACTTACAGGACAGGTACACGTACAGTACACGTACAGTACACGTACAGTACACGTACAGTACACGTACAGTACACGTACAGTACCCGTTTTGCATGGTCGGCTAAGGTAAAATACACGTGTGATGTACACGCAATACACGTGGATGGGTCCTTTATCCCGTCCAGCAAGAGAAGACGACTTGTGAAGGCAACTTCAGCAAATCCCGCACTCGATGCTCGTCTTCTTCGTGTTGTGGCCGTTATCAGCTGAAGAAGTGGCATGCGTTTGAGCTTCCGCTCTTCTAGAGCTACTTTTTCGACTTACGTGTTTTCCCTGCGAAACGTACGAGTGCTACCATGGGAACCATCTCTCCAGACATCTTCTTCTAGTTGCGCAAGTTGACGCTCGAAGCAAGTTGACGCTCGAAAAGAACAGTCTGCAACATCAGACTGTTTGCTTCTTGGGGCTGCCCTGTGTTCTTTTACTAGCAGCATTCCACTGTTTAGTTAAAATTCAAGGCCTAGATCATAAAACTGCCCAAGTCCAAATACCCAAAAGGAATGTGAACTTGTTTCCTTTCATGTTTCTTTCCAGATCAAGATCGTAACGGTCAGGATCTTGCACATATCTACAATCGTAAGACCGCAGCCGCCATATCGAAAGGTATCACGCTTCAAGGCAGGGACTTCGAAATTTGGCAGATTTCATCACATTTATCGAATAGTGCGCATGCAGCATCGCTGTTCATCGCCAAATCAGCAGCATCCAACTTCATCCACCCGTTCTTGTTGTGATAGTAGGGCAACGTGCTAGCCTGATGAATTTCACTCGAGGGGGCGCTCGCAGCCAATATACTAGCTTGCGCTCCCAATTCTGGCGAAATGAGTAGTTTTCCTGCGATCGTTTTCATAACGCCACCCAACTTTGCAAAATCAGAATTGATGACCCCGGGATGAACGCAAACAATCTCAATCGGTCTCCGGGCGGCTGTAATACGCCGCTTCAATTCGCTTGCTAGCAATAGACGAGCCAGACATGCCTGAAAGTAAGCGGGAGCCCCTCCACTGTTGAAGAACGGATCCGGAACAGGTTGTGATAATGCGTATATATCTCCAGACACCCATACAACACGGTAAGGTTTTAAAATATGAATCAGCAGATGATGTCCGAGAGCGCATACCGCGAATGTCATTTCGACCTTTCCCCTCGTCTGAGCAAAAGCATCCATCATAACTCCAGCGTTGCAGACAAGCACATCAATTCCTTCAGGAACCACTAGCTGAACTGCTCGCGAGAATCCAGTAACGCTGTCCAGCTCCGACAAATCTACACAAGCTACATCAACAGAGGCGGTTGGTGCAAGTTCACGAATACTCGAGGCAGCCTCGGTTGCAGAATGCAAGTTTCTTGCGCCTAAGATAACTGAAGCTCCAAACTTGGCCAATTGTAATGCCGTCTCGTACCCGATCCCTCCCTTGGTAGGGCCGGTGACAACGACGGTCTTGCCGGACATGGAGACATCGGGAGCGAGGAAGCGCGGCTGGTTTATCATGCATTTTAATACACGTAGCATGTTGCAGTCTGTGGATGCAGAGAGATAGATACTGGTGAAGTTTGTTAGGTGACTTGTATTGGTTCTGCGTTGAGTTTCAATTTTGACTTCGATGGGAACGAAAAATTGAACTTGGATCTGAGAGTGCGTCCTTTTATAAAGCCTCAGCTATTGACATGCGCAAATCAAAATGAGATGCAGTGAACAGATGACCATGTGGCGATAAGTACCAGGTGCTTTTATCCTTTTCTCCGGGCGGAGGTAAATGTGGGACGAGATAAAATTGAATGCCTTGCTGCTCTGTACTTATTTCTGTTCATGAATTGTAAGACTTAATCAATATGGCGTAATTTACTGTATCCTTACCAGAGTATAAAAGTTTGGCCCGTAAAGTTAACTTGCCTCTCTTTACCGAGGGATACAGACCATACCTGAGGGCAAGCTCCTATCAACGGACAACGGGCAACAGGCAATGGACAATGGACAAAGTGGGCGAATTATGGAGAGTGATGTGCATATTGAAATGTTAAAACCTGTTACTGCATGAAATTGCGGAGTGCATCATGCATAATGCATGTCGAAGATCTTCCCGAGATGCTGAGCCACACCTATGAGCTTTTAAGGCCAAGTCTCTAGTAGTGACTCTCTACCCTTCGGTATGCTCACTACGAAAAATCAGATTGATGGGTGAGCAGACGTTACATTAACCGTAGATAAAACATTTATTGACTCGAGGGGAAATTTGCCGTACAGAGGTAGATACACAATAGATAACTGTTAACCTGTTCTGTATTCTACCCAGAACGGCACACACCAACGAACATGATGGGTACAATTCCTTGCTCTCTCGGGGACCAATCAATTCGCAGGGGATGGAACATTGCCTGGTGAGGTGACTTATGTAAGTATAACGGATACTGTAAATAGCATCCGTTGTAATTCACACTTTTTCAAAAACAATTAGATCAGGATTAGATTATGGATGCGGAAATAATTGCATTAATGGTATATCATACAGCAGTGTACCAAATGGATCTTTAATCAGAGATCAGGTCTGGATTTAGCAGACGGCCCTCTTTTGTACCAATGAGATTTGAAAACCTCTTTCTTCGCATGACTTCCCCGTCACGGTTGAAGCCGGGGTCGGATCGCTCTCTCGACCACCATTTATAAACTACGAGTTCATCACGGAAGACAAAGCTGATGAAAATTCATGAATGTGGTCGACGATGGGAAAAGATGTGACTCCAATTTGAGGATCTGCAGTCGACTAGCTGGTCCGAGGTCATATTTGCAGCTACATTGCTCGCTGTTGCGGCGAAGCTTAGCGGCACAGATGCCTACTATTATTGCAGTGTTGTTTTGTTTTGGGCATAAAGCCCGTGGGGTACATCCCTTGACGCATCAGCATTAATCTGTTTGTCAGATGCAAAGCGCATACCACTGGAATAACTGATGTGTGCGAAGTGCTGCTCGGCAAGACTCCTGTAGTCGAGAGTTTATGCATACGCATAGATTCTCGATAGCGCGTGTCTTCTCGTCCGGTTTCCTTTTTCCTTTTTCCACTTCTGCGATATCGTCGAAGGCGCCTTCTTAACGGTCGAGCGGCAGCCCAGTCGCAATAGTCGCATGGCTGACCTGTTCTTAACCAAGAGGGCGTACATCAGGGAGCTTGTTCTCCACATGTTGCCTGCTATCCCGCTTTTGAGGGTTATCCCGTGGATCAAGCGGGACGCGGCTTCACGTCCATTCAATTTACTTTATTCGTGTCGGAAGGTCCTATACCTCTAGTAGAATGTGACGTTGCAGGCATTGCGTTTGATCGAATAGTCGCTAGTATTGAACGGAAGTAGTTCCGTTGTAGTCCAACTCTGCTATTTTGATAGACCTTTGCTCCGGTGGTGCAACGGCGCTGTCTTTTCTCGCCCGACATGTTCGTGGCTTTCGGGGCCGTTGACGAGCATGCAACATTTCGTACTCAACCTGAATGCAGTTTTGATTCGTAGATGAAAATAATGACGTAATGGATGACCCTCCACCAGTCGTCGGAACGACTTATATCGTTACGTACTTGCCTGGAGCCCACTCACGTGAAGTATTCGTAAAGCACCAACGTTTTTTTTGTCCCAGACCAGTTGTGACTGATGCGGAGTATGACCATAAGTTCCATCGAATGTGTACCTCGAATTCCCCCACGTGGATATGTTTCCATAAAATCGAAGCTCCATTTTGTATGCAAACAAGAAGTGGACTTCGCGATCTCTACTTTACGTTGTGGAGTAAGGTACACTCTCAAAGGATTGTTCCATTGCAGAAACCATTGTGATATGGCGGATAGGACATGAGAGGCCAGAAACGTGCACTTCAACCTGCATTGATATATGCTCAGGAATCTTTGGCCCCTCCGACGGCGATCAACTGCGCAACATCTAGCATTTGATCTACTAAAGATGTACGAGGCTACGGACAGTGTGACATAAGTTACCCGACATATTGGTATGACGAAACAATGGATGGATTTGAAGAAGCCAGGACCCACCTGAAATTCCAGAACAAGAGCAAGGATCTGACAGCTTTTGAGATTATATCTAGATAAGCTGTGACGCATAAATAGTAGCACACATGACTTCATGAGGACTACGTTACGTAAAGGATCCCGGAGTTTTGACTTTACGATCTATGATTCAAGCAGTCAAATGGCAGCAAGGCAGGGAGAGGGCAGTTACAGCACACCACAGTCAGCGATCATAGCGGGCTTGGAGCACACACCTGACCGGCTGCCAATAGCCTCAACATCCTTGATGACTTCAAGACCGTGGCTGACAGTGCCGAAGACGACGTGCTTGCCATCGAGCCAGGGGGTGTCTGCGGTGCAAATGAAGAATTGGGATCCATTGGTGTTGGGACCAGAGTTGGCCATGGACAGGCAGCCCATTCCAGTGTGCTTGAGGTTGAAGTTCTCATCTTGGAACTTTTGGCCATAGACGGACTTCCCGCCTGTGCCGTTTCCATGGGTGAAGTCTCCTCCCTGTGGGTGGGGAACAGACAGGTGGACACTGTCAGAAGGCTAGAGTAATGGGGATGGCGAGAGGGCAGAGAGGTGCAGGAGGTTGAATGGACGTACCTGAATCATGAAACCGGGGATGACACGGTGGACTGCGAAAAGACAGACGGGACAGACAGAATGGCGGGAGGAAGAGTCAGTGATCTGAGTACAGAGAAGTGATTAATGTGAGGAGGGAAGAGTGTGCTGAAATAACGCACAGGCACAGCCCTTGTAGCCGAATCCATTTTCACCGCTGCACAGAGCCCTGAAGTTCTCGGCTGTCTTGGGGACAACGTCGGCTCTGAGTTCCATCTCAACGCGACCAGCCGGGGAGCCGCCAATGGTGATGTCAAAGAAGACTTTGGGATTCATCGTGGGATGGTGGAAGAAATTTGGACTGAGTGAAGCGGATGGGCAGGAGTATGGGCAGGTAGAGGTCGAGGGGGGTGGCGGTTGCGGAGATGGGAATTTAAGTAGTGCAGATTGGGTGCAGGGGCAATAATGTCAGAGATGGATCAAGAAGAGATAAGATGAAAGGGTGTTAAATTTCTGCCATATAGCATTGGGTCATCAGGAAGCTTCCAATGCGCGAATGGGGGCAGGACAGGATGTAAGAAAGCGCGTAGGACAGAACAGCAGCATGAGCGAGCTGCTGAGGCAAGACGGTACTGTTCGACGCTATCGTGTCTATATCCCATTCGCCCGTTGCCCGTCCCCTTATCATACCACAACGCGTATGACAAGCGACGGATGACTAATGCGGTTCAGTACTCGATTTACATCTACTGTAGTGTCGCAGGAGCGACTGCATGGAGCAGAGCGCCGCATAAGCGCGACGGCCTGTGTGTTCGCGGTGGCCCGCTTGTGCGCGGTGGCCCGTCGTGCTGACTTACACGAGCGGAATGTGTGAAATTTGCGTTAAAATTCGGGCTCCATCCTGCCGGTCCTACCGATGCGCCCGGCTTCACCTGACTGCCTTTCCGTACTGTACTCTTGTACAGTAATGCAAGTGCCAAAATATCTGGCTGATAGAAACTACACGTTGCGCTTTGTTGACAGACTGTGGTGAAAGCGAATATAAATCTTGAAGTCAGCCCTGGAACGGTCGCAGCGTCTGTTGCCACCGCCCCGACTACCCAATGAGCGTGCGTAGATTATTGTTTTCGTTCTCATCTCATTGGTGAATCTCCCATCGCATTGTGTACGGCAATGCATCCTTTCTGTCCGCCAACAAATGTCCGACGCGTGTCATTCGGAAGGCGGCTGACATCCATATCGAATAAAGCTGCAATTTTATTCATCATTTTAAAACAAAATGGAATCCATCCATTCCACCACGCCGGACATCTCACGACAGGTTTCCATCAGCGGATCCACCGATGACACAGCTGCGCACCTCCCCGTCCAATCACAGGCGCCGATCCATCGCGGGCCTGGACCGCCATCTCCCGAACGACAACTTCCTCTGGCCCGCATATCTCGAGACAATCTGGCCCTTCTCTGGCCCGGTTTGCTTTTTGACAGCTACGCATCTTATGACATCTCTATCTGCGATCTTGCACATGGCTCCTCCGTCCTCTGCTCCCCCCCCCCCACGCTGGATTTCTCCGTCGCACACTACCGCCGCCGCGCCTGCCTGGCCTTCAGCCAAAGCTCTCCGACAGTCACGCCGCTCTGCAATGCCGTTGCTTCCACATGACTCTCCGAACTGCCCATAGTTCGCCTGCACGAAATCGGAGTTTGGGTTACCTACCTCCCACCTTTACCGTTGCATTGATGCCACACATCTGTAGTCATCTTCACTACACTACATTACAAATTTAAGTCCAGTAGCCAGGCAGCTCTCCAATATTTAATTATCCTCCAGCACCCAATCCAGGCCAATGTCTCCCATCCCTCGCCAAGAAACTCACCCACATCCCCCCGACACCCATCAAACGGCTCCTCGAGTATGACCGCCTGCCCTGTAGAAATTGGGCACGCCCGACGAAACGGTAGTCCACAAGCGCGTCTGGTCGTCATGCCAATATGCATTCGCGAAGCTCGCGACTACTCTCTCGTCTCCAGACTCCAGCCCCCGCCCGCAGGCGTACAGTCCTGTCTCGCACAGACGCGGCGCCTGAAGTTTCGCCCCGCCGGTACACGTACATGCGACGGAGGCGCCGAACGTGGCAGCCGGTGGAATGATAGTGGAATGGGAAGGAAACCATTCGGGGGGGGGGGAGACAGTGTTGTCAACATGTCAACACGGGCGTCCAGATTGCAATTAAACTGTAAGTAACATACTGTAAGCCGATGTGTGCGGAGGTTATCATAGATGAGCGGCATGGCACGTGCTGTACGAAGGGGTGCAGGGGGGTGTCGAGCGCAAATGGCAACGCCTGCCGGGCGCGCCACAGCCTGACGTGCAGTTTGTGATGTCTACAGCGGCGCCCAGCGCGAGTGCTCCTCCATGTTTGGTAGAGAACGCTCGACCGCGAACGGCTGCCACTGCCATCAGGTCTGCGCACTAAGGGAGACTGACACGTTGCGTCAAGGCACATCTTTGCGTCCTTTCGGCTGATTTTCCTAACTTCATATTTTACGCCTGATTTTTCTACCTTGCCTCCTGCATTTTCAACGCTAGCTTTGGGAAGAGCTATCACGGTTTGAGGAGCGCGTCTTGAAGAGCCCATCTTGAGGAGCCCATCTTGAGGAGCCCATCTTGAGGAGCCCATCTTGAGAATCCTATCTTGCGGAAACTCGGGCTCCCCGTCTACCTCTATTCCTTATACACCCGCTATATCCGCCCCACATCCTCGCTATCGAGCTATGGCGGAGCACGCTGTTGAAAAATTCCTCCATTTGGAGGAGGTGCTTGATGATCTCTGCATTCGCTTTATCGTCAATTTACCAGCTGTCGAATACGAATCCTTCGAGCGCTTTTTCTTCGCCATCGAATCAGCCCATTGGTTTTATGATGACTTCTATCGCGAGAACAATCCCTCTCTTCCAAGACTCCCTCTTAAGCATTTTGCCGCCAAGCTCTTCAACCACACCACTTTGCTTCAACAATATCGTGGTGACGTTGATCGTCTCACCTCCCAGTTTCAATCATACAAACAGGAGGTCCCCACATGTGGCGCCGCTCTGCTAAACCCTGCAATGGACAAGGTCCTGCTTGTCAGAGGATGGGGCAGCAATGCAAGATGGGGCTTTCCGAAAGGAAAAGTATCAAAGGACGAGACTGAGCTCGAGGCTGCCGCCAGGGAAGTCTTCGAAGAGACCGGCTTTGACATGAAGCCGTATGTTGATGAAAATACTCTTTTCATCGACTCTCTTTCAAGCGGCAAGCTCAATCGCATTTTTGTCGTCCCTGACGTCCCGGAGGATACTTCCTTCGAAACTCATACCCGCAAGGAGATTTCGGCCATCGAGTGGGTCCCCATCGCTTCTCTGCCAGATTCCCCCAAGCAAGCAAAGTTACAGAATAAGGCAGCTCCAGATAAAGATAACTCATCTACCGACAAGTCTCGAAAGTTTCTCTTTGCACATTACGGTGTCGCTCCGTATACAAAGCGAATTCGCTCCTGGATAAAACGCCGGAAGAAACTACAAAAACAGCATCCTGTCTCTTCCGTTCCGCCGTCGCAACCCCTGATTTCTCTTCAAGAGCTTGAATCTTCTCTTAAATCGCCAAAGAAGCAGAATGACTCCACTTCCTGCCACCCTGTGCCCGCAACTAGCATAACGGTTGCAGATCTAGAGTCTAAGCTGCATTCATCAGTCGTGGAAAGCAAGCCTGCACCGGTAAAGAACTGTGCTGAGGCTAAGCGGAAGGCGAACAAAAGTGGAGTCAAGCCGAAGGGTAGCCCGACGAGAAAGGTCGCTCGATCATCACGGAGAGACAACTCTCATGCCGAAATGATGCGGAATCAAGCCACTTTCGGTAACTCGAGTAGTGCAACGATGGACGACTCCCAACGGAATGAGCTGTTTAGACAATACGTTGTCGAGACAGACCGTATCGCCGCCGAGAAAGGTTTAGGTGATGACTACTGGCCGGTGCCCTACATTACAAGCAAGGATTTCTCTGAAAAAGAGGTTAGGGAAGCACAAAATCCTCGACGTCACGTCGCTTCTGAAACGCATACCGCACGGGAAGAGTCCTCTTCAAAGAATCGAGCCAGTCCGAATTTGGCCCCTGATGATACTGTAAAGAAGAAAGAAAGAAGGCCAATATCACTCGAGACTTTTGCTTTCGATCGTGCTGCTATACTGGATTGTATCAATTCTACCAGTGTCTCGTAGTCAAGCTGGTGCTATTTGCGAATGCGCCATATGTCTAACCTCATGAATGAGTTCATTTCCAAGAAGTGAACCGGGGCACGCAACTGTGGTTGTAACACCCATTGTGTACTGATAAGCGCCGACGTCCTGTCTGCAGCCACGCAAATGCTGTCTATGTTGGCCTGACAATTTTGTAAACCTTTATTATCGATACAACTCGGACGTTTCAGAAGGAAGGGCGCTCTAATACTATTATGTTGAGGAGACTCCGTCTAAGATGGCCCTGTTTAGTTCGTAAAGCAACAGTACGGTTGTAAATGGACTTGATTCAAGCTATTTCGGTCCCCAGCAACACTGCCACCTGTTGCCAGTCCTTCACTTTTCTCGCCGTTTACCTAGTCCTTATACCTCGCCCATTGGTTGAGATTCAGTTGATGGTACATGCTTCCTATGCTGTCTATCCGATTCTCAAAGTGTGGAAGAGCATACTCTTCCACACTTTGAGAATCGGATAGACAGATAGTTTGGCTCGATTCTGGCATCTTTGACCACCATTCTTGAACGTTTTACCTGGAACATGCCTGGCACAAATGAATTCGAAAGGCCCAATGATACCTCACTAGAACTCCTTTGAAGTGGATCAGCCACATGATCCATCATCCAGTTAGGCAACAGCATGCCGTCATGACGGGCATACGTTTTTTCGTCGAAGATCTTTGCAGCTTCACTTCACTTCACTTCACTTCACACTGCGCCCATAGTGCATTTTCAGCACCGTTGGTATTGTTCGAATTAGATGGGGCTAATCTCTTCACAACAATGAAAACGAGATGTCGAACTGAATAGGTCCCGTCAACTAAGCATCGATTGTCGACACCGCAAACTTTAGGCTAGAGTTGACGAGACTGGTTAACATCTCATCGACATTGCCATGGGTGAGGTCTCCATCTCAAAGAACAAGGTTCCTTAATAGAGCCTCTGCTAGGAATCTGCTTCAAGACAAACAAAGTTTATTCAGACAAAACCATTAATCAGTTCTGGATCGCTCTCAATGACCCATGTATCTCAAATTGAAATACATGAGAGCGATGTAGAACTGGTTTCTGGTTTCGTTGGTGTTTTTGAGCTTCTCAGAAACAAACGTACATTACTTATGTGATGCCAGTCCATTGATGTAGCCCTCCTATTCCTTGCTCTAGTTATGACACATAAAACGTGCTCTTGCAGTGACAAGGCACGTGACGCAGCAATAAGTTTATGTACTCATCCCATTGGGCCAGACCATTGCTTTTAACATGACGTCGAATATCTTTGTCTTTCTTTTTGTTTTTACCCTTCTTCAGAGCATTTGAGAAGGGACGTAGGAGTGCTCCTTAGTCTCAACAATTATGATTTTGCGAAATAACACTGCAAGAAGATGCTTTGCTCCTCTCACCAGGAAGTTGATTTTTTGACCTGGAGGCAGGGGACAGACTGGTAGGTACTGTTACGGTACATCATGAGAGTAAACTCAGAAGATGCCACGAATAAAAGTTGTTTTACTGGGCTGCCTCGTTATATCACATATAAACTATGGACTTAGCTTCAAGAGAACGTTCGCTTGATAGGGTTAACGGCCAGATGACCGTCTCAACCAGCCCTTTCACACATGCAGAAGATGGAAAATGAAGAATGGTTGAACAAAGGGGCCAATTCTATATATGTACTTTGCGATTCTCTTGGATTCTGTATTTTGAGGTTTCAACCATTCCTCCTGTTCTAAGGCAGATTCCTATCCTTCAAAAGACTGGACACCATCTCCCAAGGACGTCACCTATGTCCCAACGACGTGGGATGGTTAATAAAGACCACACGCTATCTCCACCATCAACGAAAGTCGAAAATGGTAGGCTTCCAGCCCAACTTGCTCCGTTTCAGGGAAGCGTAGCGGAGATTCCTTTGTCCTTTTCTTCTGAAAACGTCCCGCGACTATCCAATAGTGAGGAGCCCGACTTGAATTTAATCTACTCGATGTTTTCATCGCAAGCTCAGCGAACCGAGCAGGTTTTACCTCGTCAGATATCTCGTGAGATGGCGATGCCTCCACAGATTCTAAAACGAAGGAGAAAAAGGATGTCTCCTTACAATCACTTCATGAAAAAGAATGTCATCAAAGTACGTGTCATATCTCCCTGGGCAATGGGATATAAGAAACGATCCTGGCAGGCTAAGCATGATGCTATGCAAGCAAGTCTCTTTACATTAATGCTAACCTATCAACGTTTGATTCTTTCGGTACGAAAATTTCGAATGAGACTAGATTAAGAACGAGAATCCTTCGCTTCCACACAAAGAAGCCTTTAGACTATCCGCTCAGGCATGGTCAACTGCTCCTGAGAACCCAAGAAATTTGCCTTCGTCTTCAACAAAAGAAGTGCATGAAAGCGGAGAACAAGACTGTAACATATCCTTGGGAGCTCGTCCGGATCTCTGATGAGGGGTAATATTTACAAGAATTTCCGTGCTATCATTTCTCTACATGTACCAATGCAGTGACAACAATCAAAAGCCCAACGAAGTTCCTTTGGCTTATCATCTACCTTTGTACAAGTACTAACACTACCTTCTGCCAGAACAGGCAATCAAACGACAGTCACCATTGTGGAGAAGCAGTTTTTTCGAAGCCCTCAGCCTTTCTGGGTGTTATCAAAAACCAAAAAGAGCTTGGATGCCCACTGCTATGTCATAGAGGCTATTGACATCTGTGTTGGTAAGAAGTAAACTCAGCATTAGTGCACTATCGCGTTAGGATGGATGCGAGAATAGCACTGAACTGGAACTGGGCCATGCTGGGGATTAACCAACTTATCTTCGACGACCGGTGCTTGGTCCGGCGAGTGTAGGGCCTGACGGTATCTGGACGCCAGGTCCGTAACTATGTGGCGTCCATCGTATGCTAGCAGAGTCACATGGGAGGCCACGACTTCCCATTTTGAGGTTGTTGACGCGGCGCATGTCAATGATGTGCTGTCCTTCGTAGTATTGAATGAGGTTCAAGGCTTGGAGAGTTCCTATGATGTCTTCAGTCTTCATCATTGTTTTCTCCGAAATGGCATAGATACTCAGTGCGGGGGTGGTTTCATTTCTAAGGAGATCCACTAAAACTTGTGACCAGTAACTTCTGTAGCCTAACAATCCGAGATCACTTAGTGGCTTCTCTGGTGAGCCGACGAGGTTTTCGAGTTTGCTGAGTTCATACGAAAACGAAATGAGAAACTTGCCGTATCCCTTGCGCTGATACGGAGGTAAAGTTAGAATACAAGCAACATTGTAATCTTCCTCGCTGTACTTCTCTTTGGAAAAGTAGCCAACGATATGGGCACCACGCTCATCAACCTCACACATAATGTAGAACCAAAAGGGATCAACATCATAGTACAAGGTCTTGTGATCGAGAAAAAGTTTTGCGATATAGCATAGATTCTGACAATAGAGCCGATTTGTTGCACCATCAACTTCGAACACTGAGATGTTACCCTTGCGATAAATCTCAATACCAGGTGGGTGGCGAAGTATACAGCGATTGCAATGTCTCTGCAAGGCGTCTCTGGAACGCATAAACTTGAGGCAAAACTCGCAAAAGTACAAGGTGGAGTAGTTGGAATAATCACCCGGAAACGGCGAATAATACCATGTGTCGATAGCCCAACAGCCAATAACGATGGTCTGAATGTTCTTAACTTTGGTGGCTTCCTCATGCTCCTTTTCCTCCTGTGACCTGTCGGTAGGAGCTTTCGTCGTCTTCTCAGTTTCGTTCGCCTTAGACTTTCGCTTCTTGCTTTCCTTCCTCTTTCGCTCGCTCTTCGCACGACTGGCATTATTCGCGCGTTCACTGGCAGCCTTCCTCGCGCGTCGCTTAGTCTCCGCTTTAACAAGGGCCTCTAGATCAAACCTCGGAAACTCGACCCATTCATCCAGTCGCCTATTAAACGAGGAGTAATGAACGTAATACTCATAGACATGCGTACCAGGCTTGAGACGACGTTCGATAACCTCGCATTCCTGAAACTCTTCATTACGCCACCGACACGGCGCTTTGGTGCCAAGTTCAAGAGGCTGCTTGATGACGACAGTGGCAGAGCTCATCTTCGAAGGTGGCGCAGACTTGAGCGGCAGGGCGGGCGCGTCTGCGGTCGTCTTCTGTGCCGCGCGTGCCTTCTTTGCAGGCGGTGCTTGGGACGAGGTGGAGGACGAGGGCCGGCTGGGCGCCGGCACGGTGGGCGACCTGTCTGTCATGGCTACATTGTCAAGCGGGCGGGCAGCATGGACGGGTGGAGGCGGGAGTTGGGCGCTGGGCACAATGGATATACGCTGCCGAACCAGTTCTAGCGTATGCACTTGAGTGTAAAACAGACTTTGCGCTAGAGCGGCAACAGTGTTGTCGCTCTGGCGCGAAGTCCGTGTGCTGCCGAAACGTCGCAGAAGAGCTGTCTTTCAAAAAAGCAGGTGGACCGAGTGCAGGTGGACCGAGTGCAGGTGGACCACAAATTGTGGTGTGGTGTTGTCCACGTGTACAGTATCGTACTGTATGTTATCATACTCTATGGCACTGTAATTTTTCGCAAAAAATACTATACAGGAAATCCGTACAGTATCATTTTTTTGCACTCCCCGCTAGATACGGAAAGGGTGAAGCGACGTTTCAAATCGCATTATTTTGTATTCTAAAATATGATTGTAGTGGAAAGTGAATGGAATGCTTACAGAATAAGCGGTATGATATGGGTATGATAAGGAGGGGTGTAAGCCGAGTGCGCTTGAAAATAACGGCAAATCCTGCCGAAAAAGTCATACATTGGTTCCAGAGCAGTCGGAAATGAAGCACAACGGTAGAAATGGATCATGATTGTACTCCTCAGTAGCTGCGGGCTGGCAACGGCCCAAAGCGCAGCCCAACGCACTGTCGTGCTGCAGCCTCAGCGGTAGCCACAGGCGCAGCAGCCATCAGCGGACCAGCAGCCAACGCCAACGTAACGCACATCTGTCCCTCGCTGCCATTTATTTGTATTTGATCCGCCAGCCGTCACGCCCTCCGCTGCATGGCGCCGCGCCACCAGCCCTTCACAGTTCACTGACAACCTGCTTCCCATCCGTCATGGGGGAGAA
>JAUBNZ010000092.1:0-26315 GCA_032355485.1 Bonnemaisonia californica
GAGGCGGTTCGAAGCAGGTAACAACACGTCTGGAAGCAAGCAACTATTCAGTAGTGTAGCGCCATATGTCCCTTAGCAGTACTGTACTGAATAGCTGTTTGCCCAGTGGGCAAACAGATATTGAGCTTTGGTGCTGCTGATATTTTCTACTGGACGGATTTTGGCGCGCATGCTAGAAATTTAGTAAAAAATAATAAAATGTGCAGAAGCGCCTCCCCCCTTCGGGACTCATACTTAGTACAATCATTATATATAGGTAATAAAATCACCATAGGCTCAGTCAGCTAATCAGCGGGCTATCCCGAAACCCGCTGAGGGTTATTGGATGGCCCAAGATTCTTCACCCATCAATGCCGGGTGGCCGAACTATTATCTCGTTAGAAATAACCAAAAAATGTAGACCACCCGTGGGAGTGGCGTTTGTGCGTCCCTTATCCTACCCATTTGATGAGTAGGATATAAATACGTTACCCGGTACTTGGTACTCTCTCATGAGAATCGGTGGTTGGTAGCCCCTCATCTTCGGCCAATAACATCAATCCACCAAGACACACTTGCAATGTGGTAGTTATGATAATGTACTCTGCCTACCAACTCGTCTCGAACGCTGGGCTTACAGTAGCAGTGACTACCAGTACACCCCTCTCACTACAGGGAGGGGTGGGTTCTTACAGTTATAGTGTCCCTCCGGTTACCAACCGATTCCACCCCTTCTCAGACCTTTTCCAAAATTTAATGTTTTTTAATACGGCCATCCATCTTTTCACCCCCTATCTGGGGGAGATTACAGTATGATTTGGGGAATTAGATACCCGATGATTCTCTCGCCCCAAAGAGCGAGAGAATTAATACGGCCAAGCCATTGTGATCCCATCCATCTGCCATAACTCATTCGAATTTGGCGGGTGGACGGGTTTTGGCGACCCTTCCCCGTGAAGGGTCCTCAAACTAAACGTAGTACCCCCGTACGGGGTACTACAGATATGCCCTTCTTGGATGAGAGATCGGAGCTTTAGATGTGCAGCTCGGACTTTCGTATTCATGCCGACATTCGTAACTCCAGACGCCGTCAGCTGTACACCCAGGTACTTGGTTCGTGATATTATTTCTATGGTATCATTTGCATGTTGGAGTTTGTGGCGTATTGGGGATATTTTTGATGGTAAGAGGATGGGGCACTTTGTTGGGGATCAGATCATTCCATTCTCTGTAGCCCATTGGTCACAAATTTCGAGTCCTCTAGTTAGATCCGCTGGGCTTTGCAGATGCAGAATTGTGTCGCCAACAAAGGGTTTTGCGGGAGGTCTTGTGTGGGGTCTGTCGAGAGAAAGCTTTAGTTGAGTGGCTGGAGGATCAACATAAATATTGAGGAGAACAGGGCTTGGGGTCACCCTGCAGCAGTCCTTCATAATGTGATCCAGTGGTTGAGGTTGGGTCCGCTATAGTTCGGACTGTGATTGGCAACAAGAGGTGGTGTAGCATGGATACAATTCCTGTGGGGAGGAGATGGCAACATCGTTGGATAAGACGTCCTCTGGGGACAAGGTCGTAAGCGCATTTTAGATCCGGGGCGGCCAAACGGTTACCCCCGGACCTGATAGATTTGTCGACTTCGGAGATTGCGACAGAATTGTAATTCCTTTTTGGAAGCCGAGCTGCATCTCATTTAGTGAGGTAATCTGCCTCGCCTGTGTTTCAACGGCCTTACGGATAATTTTTCAGACGTGTGAGAGCAGGGAAATTGGACGGTGGTTTGCGGGGTCGTTGTGTGCTCTGTGTTTGTGGTGCGGGATTAGTATCGGCTCGTTCCATTCGTGTGGGGAGATAGAGAAGCGGCCACAGAGGGCGTATGTGTCCATGATGGTATCTGCCCCAAGGGGAGCATTCTGCTGGAGCATTTCTAAGTGCAAACCGTCGATGCCCGGTGATTTTTGCTTAGGCGCCGTGATGAAAGCCCGGAGTATGTGTTCACGCATTTCGGAAGAGACAGTGATTGGTGGCGGGGGGAGCTTCAGGGAGGCAGGGAGCTTAGAGGACATGTATGGGGTGAATTCCAATGGCCTGAGGCGTGTCCCCGTGAATCTGTTCTTCTTATCCCTATTTTGGATCCTGCGCTGGCGGTTCTTAAGTAAAGTTGCCAATGTTGACAGGGGGAGGTTGTTCAGGACATCTGCTTCCTTGTGTGCCAGGTATGCTTTTCGGGCTCTGATTATTTCTGTGATCCTGTTGGGTAATGATTCGAATTCTTCCTTTTCTCAAGGGTAATGCCCGTTAGAGATCCACAGGAAAGAAGTAGTAGCCCGTAGTTTTGAGAGTGCCTCTAGCACCTCGTTCCAGAAAAGCTTCTCGCTGCAGCGTCGTAGGCGGAGTTTCGAGGTCCAGGGAGGAGTGATTAGATGAGACAGTGAGTCCTTGATTGTTTGGGAACCCGCAGTGGTTGAAACTGTCTCCGCTTCCGCATGGTAAAGTGGGACTGTACGGTCGTACTCTTTTTGAGGAAAGGAAATTTTCTGGGGATCTACCAGGGAAGTTTTGGAGATA
This sequence comes from Bonnemaisonia californica, assembly GCA_032355485.1. Lineage (NCBI taxonomy): Eukaryota > Rhodophyta > Florideophyceae > Bonnemaisoniales > Bonnemaisoniaceae > Bonnemaisonia > Bonnemaisonia californica. The sequence continues at coordinate 2,542 of JAUBNZ010000092.1, forward strand.
CGTGTTGATGTGTTTCGGAGAGTGGAAGGTGCTGTGGGTAGAAACAATATGACTGGCTCGTGGTTGCAGGAGCCTGTTCGTTGGCCGTATGGGGTGATAGGTTTTATACTATCGGTGGTGTTCAGTAGTGCGAGGTCTATCATGCTTGAGTGGGCGGGGTTTCCGCGGCTGCGAAACGTAGGAGCTGTTGGGGGTGGATATTGAAGCGGTTCTTAATGGCCCGTTGTTTTAAGATTCTGCAACGGGGGTTGTTCCTTGTGCACTAATCGGTGTGTCGTGCGTTGAGGTCACTCAGTACTGTGGTGGGTCTCTTGTCACAGCGGGATTTAATGGTGTTGAGCAGGAACATCATAGTTGCAAGCGGATGTTTTGGACTCAGATACAGGCCCACAAAGTCGTATTTGTTGTTAGCAGTGACGCAAATAGCCAGGTAGAGGGAGCGTGGGAGTTCGGTAGTGAGGGTGATCTTGTATCGGGTGTGGAGGTTTGTGTTTTCGGATACAAACACTGCTACTCCGCCACTATAGGGGCCGCAGTCGTAGTTTCTACCAGCTCTGACAAACCTCTGATTGTAGCAGAGCATGAATTCGTGCTGTATTGGGAGATGTGTCTCCATGATGACCATGAAGTCCAGGTGAGTTTTTTCATAAGTAGGAGGGCTTCAGATTCGGAGTTTTTGAGGCCAGCAATGTTCCATTTGGCTAGTTTGATTTCTGGTCGTCTGGGGACCCACTGGGATTAGGTATCGGGGAGGTGATTTGGGGGAGCTGTGGAGGGGACCGGTACGGGGTTCTGCCTGTGTGTAAATGTGACGGGTGGAAGACATTTGCTGTTTATTCTGGGTCTTTCCCAGGTGATGGTTTCTCCAGAGCTGTCAAGGAGGCTTTCAAATTCGGGTGCTTGAAAACGAGTTCCTGAAATTTATCCCTGTACCATTGGCTGATTTGGGCAAACGGTAAACGGCGGCCGCTGTGATTACACATTATTGAGAGTTGGAGAAGGTGTTCGTAGTGCGCGGTATGATTCCTGTTGGTTCTCCAGCGTGAGTTAGCAGGTGGTATTTCTTGGTCGAAGTCTCTAACGAGTGCTACCTTGAGGGTTTTCATTGCTGTTACTAGGCAGTCTGTGTCGTTTTCTTTCGGGTACCACTTCTCCGATTTTTTGCGAGTGATAACACAGGCTTCAAATTGCGCGGAAGTTCGCCCAAAGAAGGCTGTCTACGAAACTTCTGTGTATGGTGCAAATGGGGCCTTTTTTGGTGAATGAAAATTACGAAACTGGGAGTTCCGAGTTAATCTCGTTTCAGTCCCCCAGTAGGAGATCATTTAGTGCGTGCATGAGCGTTCTCATTGCGATCTGCTCTTTTTGTGAATAAAGTTTCACGAAGCTCGACTTCTTCACAGCATTTTAGTATGACTGGTGTGGTGGCTGTTTGGAGCTCAATGGCCATACTGTATTTTGAGGAGGCGGTAGCCGGTGTTCCGGGGTGGATTCTGACGTGCTTTGCGGCGGGCAGTAGTGCATGGGCTGGGGGTGCGGATTTGGTTGAGGGAGATCTGGGATAGAGTCCATTCCGGAGGTTCTTTTGGCAGTAATTATTTTCAACAAGTCGACGATCCTTGAGTCCCTTTCCTCTGCGTTTTCTTCCATACGGTCTAGACACAGTGTGGTGCTTGATTCTAGGTTCACGGTTCTTTTGTTTGTGCCCTGTTGGTTATTTTCGACTGTTGCGACTGTTGCAGCGAGAGTATCAATTCTAGATCGTTGCTGCAGGTGCTCTTAGGAGGCATGGGCGCTGAGGTTAGTCTTGAAGGTGTGTAGATTCGGCGGGTCTTGATGAAGCTCTTGGGAGGTTTCTGCGGTTCGGGTTAGGTCAGGGACTTGGGGTGCAGTTTGAATGTGTATATGCTTCTCCATAACGTTTTCGTTGGGTGGTGGGGTATATGTACTTTTTGGTGTGTTGGTGTTGGGGCAGTTGGTTTTGATTGGTATGAAGCGATCATTGATTCGATTACGTTTGCAATTGTGGCGATGCTGTTGAGGTTATTCCCAGTGTATGGTTTTTCCCAGCGAGCGCAGTGGATGGGTGAGGGGGAGCCGAGGTTGGTCCCGGATGTGAGGTCGCGTGGGTTGGTGTTGGGGCAGGAGAGAGAGAATGTGAAGGAGAGTATTTTTGTTGCAGTAGTTGGGTTTGGCGTGGTGGTGTCGTTCAGGGGGAGGGGGCAGCAGGATCCCTGACGAATTACTGGTATTGACTGTTGTTGAGATCGGGGTCGCGTACTCTGAGTGTATAGCGTAGTCGTAGTTGTTGTTCTGGCAGTGGGGGAGTTTCTGATGCTGGGATTGTGTCGCATGGGATTTAGCTTGGTGAGATAGGGTTTCAGGGGCAAGTTGATTTGCATGTTTGTTAGTAGGCCCATGTCAAATCACTGTTGGGCGGAGGATTGTGAGTGCTTGGCTTGCTGTTAGTAGTGATACAGTGATGGTTCGCTCTGCAGTACCACCACTGTTGGTTTCGGGCAGGCAGTGGGGAGGTGGAGGGTAGGTGTGATACGTGGAGTACGTGTCGGCGGTGGCCGGATGCCGCCTCGTGACTAATAGATCGATCTGCGCGATTATCCGGCCGATCAGCCCCGGGCCGGCGCCAAGAGACGAGCGTCCTCCAGGCGCGTTTTCGTACAGCCTGGGGAGCAGACCAGGGTTGCGGGTGCAAGGGGATCTTGGAGGAGAGGACTCCATGGGGGTCTGTGGAAACAGTAGTGCAATGTCAGACAAGCGGCCATGCTGTCTCACCCGCTTGCACCCACCTCTATTCCAAACTCATCCTTCCTCGTCCCCATGATGACCACTTTCGCCTATCTTACCTTTGCTACGAACCAGGACGTCATGCACCACAATAAGATGCATTTCAGTACGACTACGACAGAAATCATTGTATTTGTCTTCATTATTCGTGGGGTCATCAGGATCCGTATCAACAGCCGTAAGCATGATTGGTATATCATTCTGACTGCACATATCTGCACTGGAAAAATTGACTACCCACGTGACCGTTAGATGATCTATATCAACGTGAAATGACTTATACCGATCCAATGGTTTGAAAATATACCGGATTGACTGGAAGAACCCGGTAGGGGCATTTCGAAGGACATTGTTGAAAATTTTGGATTCAAATCCGTATAGATAATTCATAACGTAATCTCCATCATCTATTCACGTAGTTCGGCCCCCTTTAGCAATGCAGACACGATTGTGGTAACCACCTCTGTCGTTATTGGAAACGTCGTTACGTTTTAATGCGTTAGTAATGGATACGAGACTGAGGTAAGAGCCCGAACATCCACCAATCTTTCCTACCCATATAGGGAGCATTCTGCGTTTCGCTCCCGATGTGTCTGTATCATTATTTATCGATGAAGATGGAGCTCCAATACCATCCATTTCCAGTAGCTTGAAACGACCGAAAGTACCACGATTTGCATGGCTCCGGCAGTTCGCACATATTTTCCTTCGCAACGCAGAAGTTCCGGGACCGGAACCCTGTAAGAAAAATTCTTTCTTGTCGTTCTTCTTAACAGAAAAGAAAGCTGACGGCAGGAAATTATGGAAATTTCGAACAGAAAACGTCCCGTCGCTAACCCTGTCACACATCTCACCATTCGCACCCGACTGATGATCTGCATATTACACCGCGATGGAATTCAATTTTAATATGCCGCAGCCTTGCAGACATGGCATGCTCGTACAGAACTGAAGTTCTGGCGAATGTTTCCCACGGCCATGGTAATTTCGGAATTCATCGTTCACCGCTGCTCGATAAGTATGTGTTCTGTGTGAACGAGTGACGTAAGAATTTTCGACACATCGCCAAGCGTATCATTATTCTTGCCCATACTTCTTTCAAACTCTGCAAATCTTGACTCTATACCGAACACATAATTAATCAGTGATTCCCCAGTATGTCCTGACGATGGATTGCAATCCTCTGATGTTAGTTCAGTCCCAACTTTTGATCCGTCGTGGGCAATTGATTGCAAATCTGTTTTCTCTCATTTGCATATCTATCTGCAGAGGGAGTTTCTGACAAGCCGACCTCTCCCCCTTCAGTTGGTTCATTGGGATGGTCTGAACTACTATCGTGCAACACATTGGTGGTAAGGTTCTGCTCAAGACGAACTTACTGAACATCATCCCTCAAATCTTTTTCATTGTAAGCGTTTCGTCAGGTGTTTCAACAGATTTTGATTGTGCCGGACGACGCAACACATTCGAAGCCAATCCAGTCCTGCTTCTGTAGTCACGCTGCTTTGCAACAGTACCAACATCCATTCGTCGTGAATAGCTCGGGGCCAGAAACATGTCAGACAGCCCACGTTTCCGCCCTAACTTATGCAGCATTGTAGGTACCACTGAAATAAACACTACGTCGTCACAACTCGAAGTATACTTATTGTATGAATTCGAACGAGGAGGTGAAGTTATTATATAATGTAATAAGTTCTATTCGAAACATTTCTACGCTTCCTTCAAATATGATATCTATTCTGCACTGTCTCTGCGCCATGTCCATGGTTACATCCCAATATTGAGTACAAGGAGTTGAGTACTTGTTAAAAATGCGGGCGTCCGATGCACCAGTCTGCACCTTCAGTCCTTTCCATACATGTCATATAAAGAAGAGTTCAACTTCAGGAACTTTCGGACATCATGTCACATGAGCATTCGTCATATATTCTTTCGAAGGACATATGGTGCGTGACCTGTATATAAGGATACACTCACATGTACAATTTGGTACAGTATGCGACATGCTGCACCAATATTACATTGTCTGTAGTGAAGATTAGTACGCAGATTTTCCAAACAGACAACTGTCTTCAACAAGTTTCGAAGCAGAACCCTACAATGAATTGTACCCCCAAGCTCTCAGTTAAATTCTCATCAATTTCATGTCGGCGACTTCGGCGATTTATGGTGGCCAGCTGCCGTAGATGATGTTCACAAGGTGTTTGTCGGTGGATCAGTATTGGAGACAGCATACGTATGCTACCATGAGGCGCATGGACACCTGCGCCAGAATCGATTCGTCGAATTTATATCTGCATCCACATTGCGCATAACCACAACCGGATCACTTGAACCTCCGCAGCGAACCGACTGGATAAACGCTGAAGAATTTTCGTCTTAAAATCAGGAATGCGATATTCCTACACCGAGAAACGGCACAGATTTCGAACAGGGAAAACATGAAAGAATTTGGGGTTCAAATTTAGTAACTTTACCGTCGCTTAGTCGCCTGGTAATGGACCATATCAGACAGATCTGCACATCACTGCTTGAATGCGTCTTCATTCTGGACAGTGCGGTATTGGAATCACAGTCTTGTAATCACAGGGATTTAGAAGAGCAGCGAGCAATCAATTTCAGCGTAACGCTGAATTTGCACATAATACAAAACATTTAACGCCGACACAGAATCCAGAGAGGGTTTCTTACGCAATTTCGTGCATCCCTGCAACGCGAACACCTCAAGATATCAACAGATTTGCATCAGAAACTACTTCGTTTGCTCTGCCATAGTATATGGAAATCGTACAAAGGTGATGCGACTGAGGAAATATGTTTTGTACCGACGTACATGGATACACAAGTTTTATCACATGATATTCGGCTTTCGAGCGTAATGTTTCGAAATGGTGCTCAGCTTCTGCATTGGCTCGGTTTCACAAATGACGCTACTCGTGAGGAAATGATGATACATCAGGCTGGCACCACTTTTGGAATCTCCAGTACTGCTGTTCGTATACTAGGCGGTATGCCGCCGGTTGTCGACGATATTTCGCGTCCAATTCATATTTTCCCTGGGAGGAGTTACATGCGGCAGCACGTGTTTAATGAAACCTATTTCGCATGTTCTACTACATTCTTGTCATGGTGCGTGAAAACGCAGTCGGTGGAATGGGACTTGCTCAACAGCCTGTTCACTAATCCTTTCTTCGTGGGGGAGGCCCAGATAGGTGCAAGTAATCAATTCATCTCAGAAGACGTTTGAAATATCATGGTGCTCAACTGCTGTCGGTTCGAACAGTAGAGCCATTATGGAGGCTGGCAATGAAGAAGGCTTTCAATTGGGAATTGCAAAAGTGTATTTACTCTGCGTCATGGTGCATTCACAACCGCGGCACCGTACCATTGAAGATATGTTGTAAGGGCAGAATCTACTTATTTACAACGTGGAGTATTATTAATGTTTCCGTATCACCCAATGTGTTTTTCTGTAGAAACCGTTTAACAGTTACCCATAGAATCCTCGAGGGATCTATTTCGTAAATTTCCGTCTCAAAAATGTATTCAATATTCATTCATGTCACCAATTCCATTTCATTTTCGTTACCAGTAATTATTTCCAAGCCCTGCATTACTTGTTTATATTATGCGTAGTTGTGTTAATGACAATTTCAACGATTAACGCAACACCCCGTCATCATTGACATCTTCCTTACGTTACTTTTTTGTTCCCTATCCTAAAATTTGCTGATTTACATACATCTTCACTCCCTAAATATTAATTTAACTACATTTGTACACAATGGAACAGCTACTGAGTTTAGCATTACAATAAGTTTGCAACGGACATACGTAATGCATATGAATGTAATGAAATCCTGAGCAACTGAAATTTAATGGCATCTTATTTGCCCACTTCAGCAGAATTGCTTGCACAGACAAGAAAAAAAATAGCCGTCCGAATCAGAGTACCCTTCCGATTAGGATGGATTTATACCCAGGTTGTCACGAGGTTTAATAGAATAGGCGGCCTATATTCAAGGGAATGGTTGTGCAACTTCAGTCGTTGTTGTTTTTAAAATCACAGTGTTTCGGCGTTATGCTAACCTTTTTGTACATGCTGCACTGGAGTTGAAGAACAAATTGATTGTTGCTAGTGTTAGAGTGTAAATTTCAGATTGAAGAGAGATAAAGTGCTCCCAAAACATAACTTTTTACAAGTTTGTAAGGAACACCTGATGATTGTCGAGCAGAAATATACCGTTTTTTGTTCACGACAACTACTTCTGTCCAGTACACTCGTCCCATATCACGTAAAGCAAGCTGATTTGGCTAAGGCATACATTCTTGTTAGACATATCATATAGCGACTATAAAGAGAAATGAATACTTTTGTAATGGCTATATGAGCCATTAGAAAAGTATTATTTTATCCACATAATTAAAACATGGAACCTTGTAAACTTGTAGTAATGGAGATCATATGTGGTACAGTTGCGGCTCATTGACCCATTAGTAGCTTGAAACCGTTAGAAACATGCTGTGGCTCAGTAGGGACGGAAGTGACTGAAGCTAAGGGCGGTGCAGGGTGCAGGTCCTGATGAGGTGGTGTTTCTGTGATACTGGGGGATATGGTCTGTGTAGGAAGAGGAAGAGTGCTGCATGGTTGGAGGGGTCTCCTTGACTTTGAAGGCAGTGGGTGGTGCAGTTCCAGCGAAAGACACGATCCCCTGCTCTTATTCCAGATCTTCTGGTGAAGAGGAGACCACGTCCTCAAAGGACGAGTAGTATTCGTCCATGTTTCTGTGTTGCTCCACCTTGATCAAGCGGTCGTCCATCTATCACAGGTCGCCACCGTAACATTGTTTCATAGGATTCATTATCCCCTCCACTGTAACTGTAGTACCATGCCATGCTGGCATGATACTACTGGCTCCTCATCCCCCCAAGCTACTACATGGGCCACGGCCCGGGTGTAATTCCACGGTTACGACCTACGATCTATTTAATTTCTGGGAAACGCACGTGTACCTGTGAAGGTACACGTGTGTCCTATAAATATGGATCTAATCCAGCTCTGTGAGGACCACCGAGCTTCGGATCTTCCCATGTCCACGTATACCCTACGGGCACACGTGGCCACGCGGGCCGGCCAAAATGCATAAGAGGCGTCCCGGAGGGGCACCATAGTGCCCCCAGGACAGAGCCGCCGGACCGGTGAGGACCACCGGGCTCCGGATGACCCCCTGTCCACGTGCGCTCCGGGCGCTCACGTGGATGCGTATGGCCTGCGGGCGGACTCCCTCCTGTACCCACAGGGGCCTAACTCTGCCCCGATGCGTCGCTTACTGGGTCTGACCCCCTGGCGCAGCACCGCTGCAAGACCTGCCAATGGGCAGCTGCCATCGCTGGCAGCCGCCCATTACAGTACTGCCGCCGACCCTTCATGGGCAGACAGCCCCAAAACCATCTATCTGCCACCCTCCGCAGGGGAGCAGATGGAGGAGGCCTGAGTACCCCTGTAAGCCTATGTTTACAGCTGAGTGCCGGCAACCGGGGGATACATCGGGCAGATTTAGTTAGTATTTTACTGTAAGTAGTGGTGTACATTTCTATTATTTAAGGCTGAGCTAACTAGCTATACTACCCACTAAAGAGGCAACCGAGACTTCCGGATTCGACCTTACAACTCAACCTGAAAAAGGTCGTTCCTCGCCGTCCCCGAGCTCCTTTCCTCCGTAGGAAAGGCATCGTTTAGGTTAGATCCTGCGTCGCTCTACGTCCCGTTCAGCTGCCCTTGGCCTCCCAAACCCTCCATACGCCCGGTGTGCCCCACGTGGCTCGTCATTTGCTTTTATCCGTCACTCCCCTTTCTCCCTTTGCACGACCACTCCCCTGGCCGTGCACCGAAACCCCCAAGCACCGTACCTTTCTCCCTAGGGAAAGGCAGGGATTTGGGAGATTTCTGGCAGTCCACCACCTCGACACCGTACCCTTCCTTTGCAGGAAAGGCAGGGCGAAGAGCAGTTACCTCAGGACTTCTCAGACCTGGAAGCGATAGATATACTTCGCTCTCCCCGCTCCACTGCTACCGCCTACTAGGGACAATAGTAACCGGAGGGTGCTCAGGCGTTTTTCTGTAAATACTACAGTAACGTGGGCACTAGCGTCCACAATGGGGTGTATAGGCGGCCTAACTTCTAAACGAGATATGAATAAGCCACAGAACGCTGTGTAGGGCTTATAGCGTCCTTTGAGACCGATACAATGAGTTTGAAAGGCTCAAATGGAGGGGGAGAAACGTTACAGGCCCATTTTGTTCCACGTTCCACATAACACGTGTGAAAATATTATGATAAACGTTTACTTGGAGGGTTTGTGCTCACTGTTGAGTCCTCAGAGGATCAACTTTGACGCTTTCCTCACCCACATCAAGCGGAATTCTTTTCCTGGAAAAAATGTCAGGAGAACCTTCCAGCCTTCCTACCGAATGCCCTCCAACCCTGGATTGGGAAGACGACGTTCCAATAGCCATTCTCATGCGACATGATGACAAATTATATGGCGAATCCCAGCACAAAAACAACTTTTCCAAACGGCAGTGCCAAGATTGAAGAATATCAACCCATTCTGCCTATCCGAAAACCTCGAACGCAACCCCTTTTTTCCAACCGGCATCCTTACTTTTTACATCTTGCATTTGACGAACAAAGACGTCAAATGACAGGAACGGCTCGCCTAAGCTCTCGAGAGTTTTCACACACACACCAATGTCTCTGTTTCAGCGATTTTTCCCTGACAGTAATATTACGACTATCGCTAGGAATACCAATATATAGAGCTCAAAAAACTTGAGGAGGGACAGAAGAGGCCCTTATGGCCTGCCACTAACATAGAATTCAAGGGGTTCTAAGGAATATTGTTGTGTATAGGACTGCAGAAAGAAGCCTACGTCGAAGTCTACTGGCGCTTGGCCACAGACGCACCGATACACGCAGTAACGAAGATGCTGACCATGGTCCGCTTTCAGCAACTTAAGCGGTACATACACATTTGCGATCCTCGTGGAGACAATGAGAAGAGTTTCTTTTCTGGTAAAGTCGAACCTTTATGCAGACATATCCGAGAGAAATGCCAGTCTGATTGGACTCCTGGTTTGCATGTGTGAGTTGAGTAAATGATGGTGACGTGCATGGGTCGTTGTTCCGGAACAGTAAGAGTGAAAACAAACCTATTGGAAAAGGTTTTAAACTTTGGGGCTTATGGGAGCGGGGATATGTGTTTGAATTTCTTCAACATTCGAATAAGTTTCAAATGGAAGGACATTCAGAAATATCAGGGACAAGTGATGCATTCTTCACCTTTAGTCGCAAACTTAGTCGAAAGTTCACCACGGAGCAATGGGCAACATCCAGTAATGTACGAATTGTACATGGATAAATTGTTCTCCTGTGTCGCATTATTTAAAATGATGGGGGACCAGAGCATAGGATGCGCCGGTACAACGAGGTCAAATAAGACGGGGTTCCCGGCTTCCCTCAAAGTGGGAGGTATTGGTAGTTCTAAAATTGACTGGGATACAATTGGTGCTGAAGTTGTGAATGATTTGAATTGCATTTGTTGGATTGAAAATGGAGCTGTTCTTATGTTGTAAACGAATCATCAATTTGTTCCTATGTAAAAAGTAGATAGGTTCCGAGGACAACAGAGGGAAACGGCAACAAATACCAAGAAAGTTCGTGAAGTATTCGGATCATTCGCTACCAAAAGGATTCCAATTCCCAACTTAATTGATGACTACAACCATTGAATGGTTGGTTTTGACATCTCCAGTCAGATACGTTCAAATTATGCCTGCCATTTGCGTGGTGAGCGTGCATGGTTACCACTGCTTTACTAGCTGTTACACACCTCTGTTCCGAACTCCTTTATTGCGTTAAAGCAATTTTTGCCACCACAATGGGGAGAGCATGGTGCCCATAAACGATTTAGAAGATAATTGGCATGGGGACTAATGAGGAATTGTTTAACACTTTCTCCTGGTGCACCTACCGTGAAATCCAGAAGGGAAGAAGGAAGCGTACCGATTTACTAGCAACTGAGAACGGTTCTGTTTTCGCAGTTAGGGATGGAAGAATCTCTATGCTCGTCAAAACTTTAGCCAAATTAACGATTGGAAGGAAGCGAAAGATTATACTCTTTGTTTTTCAAATTGCTACTCACAGGTGGGCGGCGAGTATTGCGAATAAGACGGCGTTTTATTTTTCAGGCTGTGAGGACAGGTCATATGTACATCTCTTTCGATAGAAACTGGTTCGTATGGAATCACACGGTAGAAAAATTAGCCTCGTATGCGGCGCGAAGTCTAAACTGACCGAAGTTCGGGAAACATAGACCGTATTAGGGATGTATGAGGTAACCGAGGACCAAAAATGTCTGTTCTATTTGATTTAGTACCGAGAAAGTCATTTATGAGGTCGCGTACCTTATATGGACACGGATTGAATGCTACTGCCGGATTGGTGCATGTAACGGTCACTACACCAGTTTCGCCCGTGAATTGATTAATGTTTGGGACTATTTTTATGGACACCTGTGTCCACATTTTTCGACAGTGGAAAGGATAATGAAACGGATGACTTGTAGAAATACGTTTATGATACTGTAACGTTTACAAAACAAGAAACTGTTCCATTTATTTTTTATGACAATATGCACGGTGTATTGAATAGTACAGTTTCTTCTATTGGTATCCATTCATTTATTACTATTATTTCGTACGGTACGGTGCGCAAGAAAGGTGTGCTGTATCATGAACATAGCAAAGGGGTCCCGTCCCCCATCGTTCAGTCAAATACCTAATTTTAAAGAAAATCTATTCTTCTGTTTGAGTTGATAGGATACTTTTTGCAGCAATGGAAGCGCGTTGACTTCTTGATTGAACAAGCTTGAGATGGCCAAATGACGACCGGAAGAAAAATCACACTGCTGGATGGAGCGGACGTCGTCAGAAGTAGATAGGTCCCCAAAAGATCAAATAAAGTGGAAAAGATTTATTGGGAAAGTTTAGGTTCCAATAATATTTTACTCTATGATTTTCATAATTCTGGGAGCATGATTTCTGAAGCACAGTCGAGCGGTTGGTCACAGATTTGTGACGTGAATTCCGCAATGTGATCTACAACAATGGTTCTTGAGCTCTAAAACTGTTGCCATCTTTGCGAGGAATGAAGTAAAAGGGTGTGCATTTTGACGTATCTTCATGAGTTCTAACCCATCCGCAGATTTGTTTTATATCTATCAACGTAAAAGAACCGTACTGAATCTTTTTCAGACTTAGTCTTAAGAAATTTTGGCTGTTGGCCCGCGACGTGCATAAACTTTGAATTATTTCCGGTGTTCCAGTTTTTGGGGCCCGTCTGAGGAACTAGGGGACCCCCCTTTATACCTTTTAACTACATTCAGCACTGCATGGTGTGATAACAGGCTGTCCAGGACGATTTAAGGCGATAAACAAGTCCTCTCCCTGCCGCCACTCGGGCGGACTTTGGCTTTTCGGTATGATATCTGGAGCCTACGTCCTCCGTCGAAGCCGGGAGACAATCCCTATATGTCACACCTTGCTAAAGTAAGCCTGAGGACCATAAGCGTGAAAATAGAATCCCGATCTCCTATGCCCAGATAAATGGCGGCCCTTTTGCACTGCATAGATTCCTTTCCACCATCATTGAATAGAGGCCATCGAAGAACATCACTGACTTTCAGAATTAGAATTTTACGGGTATCTGTTCAGCATCAGCCATTCCATTTTGTGTCTACACTGCCTCATTGTCATCTGATCCGTTCCCTGTTCCACGGCTCCATATGTGATACCCCTTGCTGCGCCTTACCAGTGGTGTCTAAATATGTTTCTTTCTGTCTGAGGCACGCTTCAAGAAAAGATGGTGTCACATGTAGTAATGATGGTCCCTGAAAATAATCAGAACTGAAAGGTTCTGCAGGCAATTCATACATACTGAAGACCGTTAGCAAGCCCTCAAAAATTGTTTTCCTGTAATTCTGTTCCGTGCTTAGGGGGTTAAGGGCCGTAGGCTCCCCAGAATGAAGTACTGAGGAACACATTTACGTAAGATAAGGTTAGAAGTTAGTTGTTTTTACCTTGGATTTACGCGGTTGAAGCTCTCCGCAGACCTCGCGCACAAATATATTGCCGATACTGCAGTACCCACTACTGTTCAGTTTGGAAACACCCCAAAGAGGAGTGCAGCAAATTGGGGTTGTCGCCCGGCTAGGAGGGCTGAAACTGGTCGAGGGCCTGATAGCACCACGAGACGAAGCCCATTGAAGATATCTGGTCTCGAGAGCCGTTGGCAGCCCTACGAGCCGGGCGAAAACTCGCTCGTCTACTGCTCGCAGAACAGTGACATATATAATGTACAAAGCTGTTCTCTTGGGCATATTATTGAGGTATGATTCCGTATTGTATGCATTTTTATGCATGACTGCTCGTACTTTATGATATAATAACATACGGACAGGTATCTCTATGTGGGCGTGATTTCGCATTCTATGTTCGCATTTAATGTCGCCGGCGCAGGTATCTCTATCTATATAAAGCCAGTTCCTGGGCTGCAAATCGCTAGAAACTGTACAGGAAGGCCCGTATAGAGCAGAGAGACGATCTGCCCACTTCTTGGTGGCAGCAAAATCCTTTTTCCCGCAGCCGGAGGGGATTTAGTGTGTCCTAGCTACCCCTCCCCAGCCAAAAGGGACAGGAGGAAAATTTGCCCAGGCTACTCCCCCATTGCCTCTCTCCCAACCATTGACAAGTGCCCCGATTTTCCCCTCCTTTTTCCGGCTCCTACTTCCATGTACCACACCTGTTGATCACCATCCTGCACTTCCCTCCCCTGTGACAGCGCCTGCTACCAATACCACCGAACCCATTGAGATCTTCCCAGCGCAGCCTCCATCAACTACTCCACCCTCGAATTCCATACTTCTGTGCATAGCCGTGGTCCCCAGCGGTACGTAGGTGTGCGAGTTGTCCAAAACATCACATGTGCCGACTATTCCACCATCAAGGACCTGGAACGGTTCCTGATTTCCGCCCCTGGATTCGCCGATGAATGCTTCAGGACGGAAAACCACCTGCGAGACCACTTGATAACGAATGTAGACATGTATGTAGTATTCCGCAAACTCCGGAGAACTGAGGTTGCGCCTACAGGGTCCTCGTGAACTCTCGGTAGCTAGCCTACAAGAGGTGGGTAGAGCGACTCCTCCCGGAGGTGAGGCTGAGAGTAGCCTAAGGGGGTTTCGGGAGACCAGAGTATCCTTATCCTATGATTTAAGGATACTCGTGACGGGGCGGTTGAATGGGTCACGCCATAGAATGGTATCTCCACCTGGTGGCCGCACAAGTGGAGGGTTGATGGGGAAGCGGATCCGCGCCCTCCCAGAACTGGGGAGGGAGTGAGCGTGAAGATGAGGGACATCCCGCACAGTGGGACGTCCAAAGGGATGGGTCTGAAGGGAAGAAAGGGGGTCAACCGCTCGGGGTGTCGAGTTGGCTTTGCTAACCCAATCTGTTTCTACCCCTTTCAGGGGGTAGAACGCAGGAAGGGGCGCAACAAAGGTGTCTCCGCGGTTTGTAAACCGTGGAGAAGCCGAGAAGTTGAGTCTTTCTTGGACACACTGTCCCGGCAGCGGGACGGTGGAGGCCGGAAAGATGGGGAAAGGGCACTCGGGTTCGATCTGTCGAGGCTAACCGAGCTTGTTCGTCCCCTTAGGGGACGACGCAAGGCTTTAGCCGCAGAAAATGTTCCTTCCCTTGTCACAAGACAGGAAATTAGCCGAGGTTTGGTGGCCTTCTGGAGGACAGGTTGTCCTGGAGCAAGGGGCGACCGTGGCAGTCGAATCGTCCCACAAGTGGAGGACGACGAAGCGACGGGTCGAGAGGAGGGTACGCGAGTCCCAGGAAGCAAAAGGGACGAGCTAACCTAGGCTGTTTCTCCCTGCGTCGGGGAGAACTCAGAGGTCGGCGCGTTGTTACGGTTGCAGAAGAAACTCAGTTTCAGGGGAGGGGAATTTGCGTACCCGTTTATTCTTAGGGTCACTCCGATAGGCAGAGCGGTATTTATAGGCGCCTTTAGATTATTAACCCCTTAAATTATTTCTACAAAATAATCTCACCATAGCCTCTATCATCCAATCAGCGAGATATCTCGAAGCCCGCTGAGGGTTATTGGGTTGCCCAAGATTCTTCAGCCACCCGGCCTGGGTGCCGATTTGCTATCTCGTTAGAAATAAGCAAAATTTAGACCACCCGTAGAGGTGGTGGTTGTAGGTCCCTTATCCTACCCATTTTAATGGGTAGGACATTGATGGGTTACCCAGTACCCTCTTATGAGAGACGGTGGTTGGTAGCCCCTTATCCTTGGCCAATGAAATCAATCCACCTCGACGCACTCGCAGTGTAGTTGTTATGATAGTGTACCCTGCCTGCCAACCCGCCTCGAGGGCTGACAGGGCTTAGAGTAATGATGGTAACCAGTACACCCCTCCCATTACAGGGAGGGGTGGGTTCTTACAGTTATAGTATCCCTTCGGTTACCAACCGATCCAATCCCTGCTCATACCTTTTCCAAAAATTAATGTTTTAGCTCCACCATCCATCCTATCACCCCCTTTTTGGGGGGTGATTACATGACCATATCTCCAACAAAAAATCCGTTGACTCTCTTGCCCCAAAGGGCGAGAGATCTAATCCGGCCAAATCATTTGGATCTCGTCCATCCGCCTTAATTCATTCAAATTAGGCGGGTGGACGAGTGTTTGACGAGCCTTCCCGGTGAAGGGTCGTCACAATAACTGTAGTAACCCCCAGCCGGGGTACTATATAGCCCCCTCCTCAAGCGCAAGCGTCCTGCTTGCGCTTGACGCTTGACGGGTGCCACTACTCCATCCTAGATGGAGGTGGACCATTGGACGGGATGCTATATTAGTCACCTCTCGCCCTCTGAGGGAGAGGTGACTGCATCTAGCAACAATTACCTCTTTCGAGGTGATTATTTAGGCATGGCTCCACCACCCCTCGGTGGTGGTCAGACCCTGGCTGCGAACACGCACAGACGGGTGGCCATGACGTCCAACAGTTCTTCCGCTCCTCTCTCTCCCGGAGGAGCGTCAACCAAACCTACATCCGTTCCTCCCCCTATGCGGGGAGGAGCCTCAGCTAACCCCTCTCCTGCTCCTTCCCCTCCGCGGAAAGGAGCGCCAATGGAGTCCGCTTCGGCTCCTTCCCCTCCGCGGGAAGGGGCCACAGACCTTCAACTCTTCCTCCCCACGGGTCGGGAGGAACCACCGTGAGACCACCATCCTCTCCTCCCCGTGAGTTGGGAGGAGCATCTGCGAGGCCTCCATCCGTTCCTCCCCACGAGTCGGGAGGAACGTCCATGAAAACTTCTTCCGCTCCTCTCCACGAGTTTGTAGGAACGTCCTCTGCCTCCGGGCCTGTCGGTCAACCGCCCTCGGCGGTTCATACTCCCATGCCCCTCCTCACCCGAGTCGGGGGGAAGACATCCCAAACCTCGCAAGTCCAGCATCCCCCTTCGAAGATCACCGTGGGTTCCTTCGCGATTATCTGGGGGTGCGCGACCGGAGGGCTCCGGGTTTACCTGGAGTTGACTCCCTCGGGTTGGACTGGCCCGCGGCGCCCTACATCAGTGCATCCCTTGCGGGATACATGAGGACGCCCCCGTCGGAGCAACGACCTGTTCTCCGACGGACGGCTTTATTGCCAGCCCCGGCCGAACCCGACGGCAGGCGAGCGTGGTCCAGGCTCTTTGCTGGACCACAGCCTATCCGTCGGTTTCAAATACCGGATGACTTGCGATGCGACAGAATCTTCCTCCGTAATCCGCTGGATGCGGATTACGTCGAGGCGGCAAACTCCGTCCTCTTCGAAACTCTCTTTGAGGCAACTCCAACGGAGTTGATGCCAATGGTCATGTAGAGGGCACTGGTGTACCCGCCTCCACCCGAATGGTCGCGCGGGTGGGGGATGGACATCACACACTCCCGTCGGTAGATGCGCGAACACCGAAGGTTACTTACGTGCGAGGATTATCGCCTCTTCGCCATCCGGCAGGAGAGGCCTAATATGTACACTTATGTACATGTGGATTTTGGGGAACAGGGTTGCCCTCCTGTCCCCTCTTGGTTGGATGGGAGTGAAGCACCCTGATAATCTCATGTTCTCGGATCCTCCCTCGTTGCACTTTGCTTCATGCTGTACGGAGGTGGGAATTTCGGAGATGACTTACGACAAGTTATTCCAGTTGCTTCGCAGCGAGCGCCTTCTGCAAGCCGCCATGGCCATGCAACACGAGGCGGTAAACACGCACGAAGTGGTGGTAATAACCCGTGAGTACGGCAAAGCGATTCTTGATGTCATTCGCCCGCTTCGAGACATCAAAGTCTCGAAGCTGGTTACATCTTCCCAACCTCTCTCTTGGAGAGAGGTTGGGAGAACGATACGAATGTCCATGGCGGCTAAGGCAAGCCTGGTGAATGACCCGCCCCTTATTCCTCCCTAAAGGATGGAAAGAAGTTGTTGTTAAGCGGGTTTCCTCCCTCGAAGGGCCCATCTCACCAGTCGTTGGTCCCTCGTCGAGACTCCCATCCCCCCGTTCGCACGGGGAGGGGAGATCACAAGGGGAGCCTCATCGTGGCAGCCGCGGGGCCCCGTCATCGTCGACCGATCGCCATCCCCGAAAGGGGGACGAAATAGGTCAGCGGTGCAGGTCCCTCGCTCCAAGCCTGCCCCTCCTGTACATCATTACACAGGAGTAGGGACTGTGGTTTCCTCTGCCAAGGCTCTTCACGCCCGAGAGGCCGACGTCCTGAAGAAGGCCCTTACCTTCGCAATCTGCGAAGGGTACCCAACTTCCGTAAAGCTCCAGAGGCCATTTGTCCGAATAATCCCGACGACTTTCTCCCCGAAGGGGAGACAACGTTTCCGTCGAGGGGATTATTGGTGCGCTGACGGACGGTCTCATTTATTCAGAGAAGACCTTGGCGGCGTGGGTGAAGGCAGACGGGCCCACTCGCGCTTCCCTGCAAAGGGAAGTGGACGCTGAGCGGGCCCGTCGATTGAGAACAGAGGCTGAACTTGCCTCCGTTCGGAACGAATTCGAGGATTTTCGGCGATACCATCCGTGGGAACGATGCTCTCGTCGACAGACGGGTGATCTACACGCTCCTGTTCCTCCCACCCTTCTAATCCCCCTAAGCCCAGCTGGAGGAGTAGTATGGGTCAACGGCCTACCCTCTCGCCTCCCTCTTTGCAGGGAGACGGGCAGGGGAGCGGGATGGATATCGGTGAGGAGAGGACTCCCGTCAAACCGGCTTTTGATCCCCGGCTGACCGCTCCCGATCCTTACCAGGGGAAGGCCCCGCTGTTTTACAACCACTAACCTTCGCAGGGTAAGTCCTCCCGCCCTTCGGGACGGGAGCGTCAACAGCGGAGCCACGCTCTGCAGTTTTATCACTCCTCTTCTTCGAGTAGAGACCCTTATCCTCAAAGAGGTGGTGGTGAGGACCATCAAGGTGGGCAAGGTGCCAGCGGCCAGGCCTCCGTCCCCCATGGTTACAGAGGCTAACGCTACGACGACCCGTATACCTGTACCGGGGCCGGCAACTCATGTGAACCCCCAGCCCCTTCACTAGCCTAGTACACGCCGTGAGACGTATGAGCGGCATTAGACGCTGGTGTTTCCCATCCCCTTCCTCGGGGATGGCCACTACCTTACTGGGAGATTTTCCCTCGATCATCCTCTAGCTGAGGATAATCGAGCAATAAACGTGTGCCTCTTTTGTTGCGGCTTTATTATTGTCCGTCCTCTTAGCCTAGCTTGGTCTACCCTGTCGCTCCCCTCTTAAGGCGGGGAGTTGGGACCATAGGGTAGAAACAGCCTTTTCATCCTCCCATTGTGGAGAGGATTTGTTGGCCTCAATCTCCTTCTTGATATCGTCTCCATGTGGCTCACGGAGAGGTCTGTCTCTTTGCCATCCTCTCCATTAAGTGTATGGAGAGGATATAATTAGTGATCCTCTCCATGTGAACATGGAGAGGATATTCCTGAGATGCTCCCCATACTAGTATGGAGAGGATTCATGCCTTTTTATATATTCTGCCCTCTTCTCTAAGTAGATCTTGGAGACGATAGACATTGTTGACGTCCTCTCCATTTGATGTAAGGAGAGGATGTATTTAGTGACCCTCTCCATGTTCACATGGAGAGGATATACTTGATGATCCTCTCTATACTTGTATGAGAGGATGTATGCCTTTACCATCCTCTCCATGCGGATCATGAAGAGGATATACCCTTTTACTGCCTCTCCATGCCGTGCATGGAGAGGAGATACGTGTTCAGATCCTCTCCATTCAGATCATGGAGAGGATAGGATTTATCATCCTCCCCATGTGAATCATGGAGAAGATACACTTTGTCCTCCTCTCCAAGTCGTGCATGGAGACGATACTCGCTCTGTTATCCTCTCCATGCTGATCATGGAGAGGATAAACCTTCGCTATCCTCTTCATTTCAAGATGGAGAGGATACTCGCGCCGTCATCCTCTATCTGTGAGGACGCGTTGCTGTTGCCCCTTGATTCTCTCCTCATCGTCCGGGGTCCCCCTTTTTAGGGAGGACGTCCCGGACGACGATGACAGGTGAGGGCCCGGCGGGGGATTGTCAGTATCCTCCCCCGAGACTATGGGGAGCATAGGTGGATGTCCCCTGTGGGGTCATCCTCTCCAAGCCTGGAGAGGGTGTTCGCCGCCGGGGTTATGTCCTACCTCTCGGGGGAGGACACGCGCTCGCATGTATTACTTCGAATCGTATCCTTATTATGCACATCCTCTCCATTTGAAAAGGAGAGGATGTGGTTTCGTATCCGCGAAGATCGCCGTACCCTCCCTCGAATAGGGAGGGTACGCGTCCATGTTACTTGCTACGGTGAGGTTTACCGCTCGGTTCGGTGACACGCCCAGACTCCGTGAGGTATTATCCTCACGGAGGCATGGTAGGGTTGTCGTTGCCGGCTCCACCTGTTGGTGTGGGGAGCCGGCGGGTACTTGAGGTGACTCCACCTCTATTTCACCTCTCGGACCTTGGTCCTTGAGGTGCACGATTTTTTCTTACTGTAAGGTCTCCTCGATTGATATCCATCAAAAAAATTGATTTTTGTAAAAACATTTTGATTTTTGTAAGAATTTTCCCCCATAATCGCTGGCTTCTGCAGGTGTAATCACCTGTAAGCGGAGGGTGGCGTTTGTACGGCCCTTCTGATTGAGTGGGGAAGTCTGTCCCCTTGCTTCCTGGTGACAGGTTTTGTTACCCATGGATCATACCAACCCTACTGTATAATTGGGTTGGTACTAATTGCCATGGGTTCCAAAGTTTCCCTTCCCCTCCATTCCTCCTCTCCCATCCGAGAGGATGGATCTTTCTTTGCGTCTTTCTTCCCCTCCTGGGAAGAAAGAGCTACTGTACCTTCCTTAGTCCGACCTCCTTATTTGAGAAGGAGGTCTCTTTCTGGACGACCTTCCGCCCCTCGGAAGGTCGTGCGCCGCGCGTCGGGCGTCTTTGCCTTGGCGTCCCCCTCGTGGGGACGCCAATTTTCGCGCGGGGAATGAACGACCCCGCCATGGGGTCGATCTTTTCTACCGGTTGGTACTGTACACGACCCACCCTGAGGGGTCGTCTTCTTCCAACCGGTGCCCAATCTGGACGACCCCCTTGCGGGGTCGTCCCTTCCTCGCGTGCGTGGGCTTTGGACGACCCCCCTGCGGGGTCGTCCTTTTCTGCGCGCGCTCTAATGGGACGACCCACACTCGGGGTCGTCCCTTCTTTGTGCGCGTCGGCCTTGGACGACTCCCCTGTGGGGTTGTCCCATTCGGCACGCGTACAACTGGGAGGACCCTGTCGTCCCTGCTTTGTGCGCGTGGAACCTGGACGACCCCCTCGCGGGGTCGTCCCCTTCGGCGTGCGCTCTACTGGGACGACCCACACTCGGGGTCGTCCCTTCTTTGTGCGCGTCGGCCTTGGACGACTTCCCTGTGGGGTTGTCCCATTCGGCACTGGTACAACTGGGAGGACCCCGTCGTCCCTCCTTTGTGCGCGTGGAACCTGGAGGACCCCCCTCGCGAGGTCATCCCTTCTTTTTGCGTCCTCATTGGACGACTCCCTCGCGTAGTCTTCCATCCTTCGCGTGTGGGGTCGGCCCTGTCCTTGGGGCGTCCAACCTGGACGACCCCTCGCGGGTTCGTCCGTCCTTTGCGTTTCGAATCGGGGCGACCCCTTGCAGGGTCGTCCCCTCCGATGCGCGTCAGGACCTGGACCACGCCCTCTTGGACCTCCAGAATCTCGATGTGAGTTCTGGAGGTATGCGTTCAGCGAGGGTCCACGTGGGTTTTTTATCCTTCCCACTTAACCAGGAACCATTCCTGACCGTTCTCATCCTCATCCCTTCGGTGACAAAGGATTATCTCCACCACAAATTCCTCATCATCTGACGAGGAGCCGTTCGTTTCCCCTGTTTTCGAGTCCGTGGAATTCACTTGCTGATACCCGTCGGGGATGAGGCTCTTTCTTCCACTTGGTCCTGGGTCATCCCCTTCGGGAGTGGCCCCGGCCGCCAGTGCTCTTCCTCACCACCAGCCCCTGGATGGGGTGGTGCTGGAGTCACTCGGTCTTTATTGACCATTTCAACAACACCATCCTTATCTATTTGGATGGTGTGTTGCCAAGTCTTCAAGACCTTGTATGGACCCTGAGCTGTGGGAGCCAACTTGGAATTCGTCTTCTCTGGGTTTTCCAAGAAGACTAAGTCTCCTCGTTGGAGCTCCTGATGCCTCTCACGTACCCTGCGGTCGAATTCCCTCTGGTATCGGGCCTGGGACTTCGACAGTCTAGTACGTGCTCCATCAATGGCTTTTACGCACCGGACTAGGAAGTCCTTCTTGGTTAAGGCGTCGGGCCTTGGCCGACGTCTCAACGTATGATGGAGTAGGAACTCCGGGGGAGGACGACTCAGGATCAGCTCGAAGGGCGTTGTCCCTGTCGAGCGATGAACCTGAGTATTAGATGCATGGGGTAAGGCGTATGCATATACATCCCAGTCGGTTTGGTTCTCAGTGATGTAATTCCTCACCATGTTGAGGAACATACGATTGAATCTCTCCACCTGACCATTCGTTTGCGGATGGTAGGTGGAGGTGAATAGGTTACGCGTCCCCATTTCCAGGCATACTAACTGGAAAAGGCGTGACGCGAACTGGCTACCGTTATCCGATATCAGGATCTTCGGAGGGCCGTACTTGAAGACCCAATGAGTGCAGAACGCCACCGCTAAATGGTATGCGGTGATCGTTCGCATTGGGACCAGCTGGGTCAGCTTCGTGAATCTACAAGAGATCACCAAGAGATGCCTATTCCCACTCAAGGACTTGGGAAGAGGTCCCAGCAGGTCAATGGCCACATCTTCCAAGGGATTCATTTCCGGGAAGAGTGCCATTTTATTGGATCGCTTGCTTAATCGTAAGCGATTCTGTGCGCACGTACTACATTTCCGAATGACTGCTTCTATGTCGGCAGTCATTTGCGGCCAGTAGTACGTTTTGCGCATGGATTCATACATCCTGGTTTGGCCAGGATTTCCCGCGAGAACACTTCGGTGGCACATGTCTAGCAGACAGGCCGGAATATTTTTCGGGACTACTAACTGCTCCGCTCCGTCGAGCATGGCTCGACGGCGGAGTAGTCATCTTAGTCCTCAAAGAATGCTGCGTCCTTAGTCGGTGATTGCCGACTAAGGATCTCCATGCAAAACCCGTCCACTTCCTGCTCCTCCAACCATTCCCTTAACTGTATCAGTTCATACGTGGGAATGGTTGTGGATGTCAGTATCACGGAATCTCCCTTTTTAAGGGAGCTCCCTTCGGCCCGCCGTGCTATGTACGGGTCAAAGAAGTCGGGCTCTTCTCTCTCCTCCGATCAAATATTCTCGGAGGAGGTACCCTGTCGGTCCACTCCCTCGGTTTTTGTCAACCGAGTGGGAGTCGATACCGTTAAAAAGGGTATATCATCGTCCAGAGGTGTCCAGTCGAGTCCCTCCGTAGGGACTCGAGACAGGGCATCCGGGACTTGGTTCACCCGACCAGGTTGATATACTAAAGTACTATCGAACTCTGACAACCGAAGCCTCCATCGGACAAGTCTGCCCGATGGATCGTCAACGTTCATCAACCATCGGAGTGCGTTATGGTCTGTTCGGACCATGAACTTCGTCCTTTCAATATAAGGAAAAAGCTTGGTCACCGACCTTACCACCGCCAGACATTCCCGCTCCGTTGGGGAATATCGTTTCTCTGCACTGTTCTGGGTTCTGGACCAGTATCCTAACGGCATCAGTTCTCCTTCCTCTTGTTCTTGAAGGAGAATGCAACTGATCTGATAGGCGGAGGCGTCCGTTTCTAACACTTATGGCTTTCCCAGCTTCGGGAGAGCCAGTACCGGAGGTTCTATGAGCACTCTCTTCAGCACTTCGAATGATTCGAGTTGTGCTTCATTGGGATCTTCCTTCCCAAAGTTGGGAAGGAGTTCTTTCTTCAGCATCTCGTTCAAGGGCTTCGCCTTTGCTGCGAAGTTCTTGACGAACCTCCTGAAGGCATTGCAACTCCCCAATAATGAGCAGAGTTGCGTAGGTGTCTGCGGGAATGATTCTTGACGGATTGCCTCCGTGCTTTCTTGAGAGATGGTGAGTTTAACTGGGAGTATTATGTGTCCCAGGTAATCCACCTTGCTCTGAAAGAATTTGCACTTCGACAATTTCAACGTCACTCCTGCATTTCTCAGGAGTGACAACACCTTCTCGACTTGTGTCAGGTGTTCTCCCTGCGAACGGGAGAACAC
>JAUBNZ010000093.1:0-26262 GCA_032355485.1 Bonnemaisonia californica
CTGCCCCCAAGTCTTGAGTACTGCGGTTGTGAGGTTCATAGGTGCAGAATTTATATACTCTTTTGAGGGAATAGGATTAAAACCAAGCACATGATCTTGAATTTTGTTTATATCAAATATGACTACTTTTTCTGCGAGTTCTGGCTTATTACAAGCGATATAGTTGAGAGTATTTTTGAAGAGTGGGCCATGTGGGTCGATCACACAGAGGCCAGAATCGGGTTGATCGAGTTCTTTGCGAATCAACTGTTCCGCAAGGGATGATTTCCCAACATCAGTAGCCCCTACAATATGGGTGTGGTTAAAGCGAGCATCCTGGTATCTCGTTTCATCTGAGCCACCTGAAGGAGTTGGGTGACTGTTGAAGTTTCGAGATAATCCAAGGGATCGGCTTTTTCCTGATTTTCTTTTTGGTGGCCGTAATCTAGCCATCCCTTAATTCCTGTTCTTGTCTATTTGTATGTGCATTCATCATTCTTTTATGATGCTCTATTTCCAGTCTTTTGGCTTCATGACTAAGCGTTGTATTCTTTTCTGCTTCGTCAATATCTTTTGCATAGCTTCTAGCTAAAGCCTTATTTAACTCTTTGAATTTAAGATCTTCACTCAGGTTTTGAATCTTAAAAATATCCATATTGTGATATTTCTCTAAGACTGGGATAAGAAACTCATGCAGGTTGAGCAGGCTACTACTTATTTCACCATCAATCTCTTCTGCTTTTTGGTGCTCAGTGATCTTATCGGTGAGGAGCTGTTGGAGTTCAAACAGGTTGTATGAGCGGAGTCGGTGGGATCGCTCAGATTCTGTTTGTTGAAGGGTCAGCTCTTGTTTAGCGACGGCTTGTATAGCAATTTTCTCTTGTAGGGCGAGGTTTTCTTTTTCTGCCTGAAGTTTTTGTATGGTGAGCTCGGTGAGGTGTTGCTCTTGAACGCTCCGCTCTAGTCCCTTTTTGTGGTTGAGGTCTAATGTTTTGCTCTGCTCTGCTTGATCTGCCTGTTCTTGGAGTTCAGCCATGTGGTTCTGGATCTGTGGCCAGTCAGATTCGAGGATGTATTCAGCTACAGTTTGACCATTGTTACATTGACTTGTTTGCACTGAGACGAGTCTAAATGGTGGTGGTTGGAACAGATTAAAATTCAGAGGGAAGCCTGCGGTATTCTTCACTACTCCTAAAGTATCTATTTTTTCTAGGAGTTCTCCCCCTGGATAGTATGTGCCATTTGCAGGTGCGGTGAGTTGGTGAATCAGGTGACCAAATTCCCGTTTAATCGTTTCTGCAACAGACATACACTACTTTCCTATGAGAAGATAATAAGTAAGGTTTTCCGAGGCTTACATCCTACATTATGTAGTGGGTGAATCTCAATCATGTTGAGGATATAAAGGTAGTGGTGAGTAAAACGAAGAGAGAGCCAGATAAACTACGGTTTCGGTTTATGGAGCGGGACTTCAATATCTTGCTAAAAATGGACGAGTATCGCTATTTGGTGCCATCTCAGGTGAAGCGATTGTTTTTCCCTGAATCAACCACCCTTCAGAGTACAAATAGAAGGTTAAAATACCTGTTTCATTCTGGGTATTTGGGGAAAATAGAACCATTTGTACAAGCGAGTAATGGAGCACAACCATTTGCATACTTTTTGGATAAAAAGGGGCGTGATGTGCTGAGTGCTCATGGCCATGAACCGAGGAATGCCCCAAAGCGTAACAAGGCAAAGCATCTCTTTCTACAACATGCACTCGATTTATCTGAGTTTCGTATTCACTTGGAACAAGGCCTGATCACGTTTCCTGCTATCGAGCAAAAGTTTTTTATTGCTGATTTTGAGAAAAAAACAAAGACCCATCCAAATATGGGGCGTCATCAGTATCGTGTGTATGAGAAACTGACGCTGAACCCTCAAAAGCAATATGATATGTACCCTGATGGAGTATTTGTTTTGTCTACGACCCACAGGGGTGAGTTGCATGAAAAGCTCTATTTTCTTGAAGTCGATAGAGGGACTGAGGGCATGAATGTCTTACAAGATAAGGTGATCGCTTACAACTTGTATTTCGAGCAAAAAAAATACCTACGCTATGGTGTAGATAAACCATTTCGGGTGCTAATACAAACGGATTCAGCAAAGCGTCGAGACCGTATTATTAATGCTATTGCACCACTCCAAGGGTCTGCCCTGGTCTTTGTGTCAGATCGTCATGATATATCTGCTGAATCGCTTTTGAGTGGTGAGGTATGGGTTGATACTCATCATAAAAAAAGAGCCCTACTGAGGACTTAGATAAGGTCTTGAACTCCTTCATTTTCTTCATCGATAATGCTTTGTTTCATTTCATCGATGATGGCCTGACAATCTGATTGATATTGAGCCAAACTTTCTTCTTGAGCCACTCGAAATTCATCGAGAGCCTCTTTCATAAGCATATTGGATGTTTCTCGGATTCCTTCTATGGTAAATTCCACTACTTCGGGTCTCTCTCATTCTAAGTTTTGGGCAACTTTTTGAAGTGCTTCATTCAGGTTATTGGTACTCATGGGGTTATGCTTAGAAGTTAATAATATGTCTTATTCTTTGCGTGAGCGTATTTCAGCTATTATGCCTTCCCACTTCGATTTATGCTGAGCTATACGCTTTGCTTGGTCTGATTCAAAACCAGCAATTGCCTCTCACATAAGGTCATTTGAAATGTCGCGGATAGTATCAATTGTGAATTCTACTACCTCAGGTCTCGCTCATTCGAGGTTTTGAGCGACTTTTTGAAGTGATTCGCTGAGGTCTAAGTCGAGAGGATCATTATGGTTATTGGTACTCATGGGTCTATGTTTAGAAGCTAATAATATGTCTTTACCCTAGCTTTTTGCTATGGTTATGGTTCTCATTACGAGAAAGTCGATTTATACATGGACAACACCATGAAAATCTCATTTTTTGTTGTGGGAGCTATTTTATTTTCTAAGCTATTTTTTCTATGAAAAATATTAGAAAGACCGACTCATATTGGGACAGGTTCACATCTCTTGAAGACATATGTGCTGTACAGGCCAGTGTCTATAGAGAAATGAGAACCGTACAATATCAGCGGTATTCCAAATAGCGTATAGAGGGGTTGATTTTCAGCCTCTCTACACCTTCAAGCTATAAACATATATAGCTATCAGCCTATTAAGTATACTTAATTTTCTTTTAAAAACAAAAACTTACCTTGACACACTCTTTGTTTTATTGTCGATGCGGTGTGCTATCTGCTACTCTAAGCAAACTCATTACTAAAAAGTCAATTTATACATGGGTTTCACCATGAAAATTTCATTTTCTGTTATGAGTGCTATTTTTATTTTTCTAATTTTAAACTTATGTTTGAAACAACGAAAGCGAAGCTCAAAAAGATTGCTCTGTTCGATGGTTTGAGGTGAATTGTTGCTCAAGATATTCTTGATCATTCAGGCTTCTTCCCTTCACTGACATTACATGATTTATTCAATAATGGATGTGACGAAGTCATCGATGACCTATACATGCTTGGTTTTTATCACGCACATCGTGAACTCATCGATGATCTCTTTTGATTCTTGGGTGGGGATACGATAAGTGCAACCAATCGAGCACATATAGCTTTTAATGAAATGGTTGAAAGCATCTATATAGAAGTCTTTGCTAAAAAATAGTATTAAGGATTACTTTCGAGTAATCCTTAACCTTTCCGACTCCTATTTTTGTAGCCTTAATTTGCTTTCATCAGGTCATAAATAGCTCTTTTCCGAGACAGTTCATTTTGTTCAGCAATTAACTTTTCATTTATTCCTGTACAAGCCTGACGTTTCCTTGAGGGGCGGTAATACCAATCTTGAGATGTTTTGAGAAGCTCAACATGCTTGTGGGCAAGGCATTGATTGAGATTATCTATTTTGACTACTTTTGCAGAAAAACTTGTTAAACAAGATGCCTTATGTTTTAGCCAGCCAATAAACCCTTCTTGTTTGTTATCACAACCTGAATCAGCTAATGACTCTACAGCGTTGAACGTTGAGTTATTAGCTACTAAACCATCTGCACGTAATTTGTCTAGCGCTTGGCCACAAGTTTCACTCGCAGCATAACGCTGAAAAAAAGTATCGGGCTGTAGTTGTTGTGCAGCAGCTACACAACCAACTGGGCTCAGACAGTAGGGTGTAGCGATTGCTTTAGCCTCTTTTTCCGTAGTGACATATGGTTTTGGTCTTTTACCTCTAGGGAGTAAAGTGCATTGGCCATTATTATAAGCTTCATTTTCATTCAACTGCTTTTTGAGTGAACTCACCTTATGATAACTACTTCGGTATTCACTATGTGCGGTTTGAATCTGTTGTTTAGAGTACTTTGAACATCCATTCAGTAGTAATGGGATAAGTACAATGATGAATAATATTTTCATTGAAAATTTCTGCCCTATATTTACAAAAATGTGACAGAAAATAATACATTAATGGGGTTTTTAAGTCTGTTCTCATAGACGCCAATTTTCCACCTGCGTGAGCCGGTGGAAATACTGAAGGGTTCCAGTCCTTATAAAGGGGGGAACGGGTGTCGGGCGGTAGGCCTGACTTCTAGTGTGTATGATATGGATTCGGTGAAACCCGTTGAACCGTTTATGACATACAAGACACCCTAGAAGTCAGGGGTAAATTTTTACTTTTTTATATCGCTCACGTGATTTATTGAGGTACGAAAATGAATCTAAGGAGTTGATATATAAGAAAAATACGACCTGACACCCGTTCCCCCCCGATCATGATGGTTATTCCTTACCTATAACCCCTGAGGTTATACCCAAGTTACACCTTAAGTTACGAGATAATATCTCTCATATTTGGCTGTTTATCAACTGGCGCGTAGCTCATATCATCACTTCAATATGCAACTGCATTAGACTCTGGTAGCGTTCGGGAAGGTCTATGGCCACCGCTATATTATTGCTCCATTGGTTCATGGCCATGGGTGTTTCAATGTGTCCTAGGAGCATAGCCAGATACCTTGGGTTACGATAATACGGGAGTCTCTTGAGCACCACTGGGTGCCTATTTTTAGAGACGACGAGTTGTTGATCTCCTCACAATATCCTCAATTCACCTGCGTTGATCAGATTAAATTCTCGGTAGTTATCGACCTGATCGACAGGGCGAT
This sequence comes from Bonnemaisonia californica, assembly GCA_032355485.1. Lineage (NCBI taxonomy): Eukaryota > Rhodophyta > Florideophyceae > Bonnemaisoniales > Bonnemaisoniaceae > Bonnemaisonia > Bonnemaisonia californica. The sequence goes on from JAUBNZ010000093.1 coordinate 5,164, forward strand.
ACTTCCAAAGCCAGCGTACCCGACCAATCTTTTTTTCGATGAATTCAGACGTGTCCGCATCAATCCCACCATAGGCAATCAGGGTTGAGAATCATCCCAAAACGGTCTTGGCTCGTTTGCCGTAGTTGTCGTGGATCTGAGAAACTTCCTGAACAATACCCGTAATCGATACACGGTACTTACGGATCGTATTGATCGTTTCGTGAAAGGATGGGATACGTGTATGTCAAAACTCATCCAATATCATAAATACACTCAGGTCATCTTCTCAGGGCAACTGTCGCATGAGTCCGTTAAACAGTGCCTGAAAAAACAGAGAGACCAGGGGCTTGTAGTAGTCGAGATCTTGACTCGGGATATTGAGGTAGACGATCGTTTTTTTCTTTCTGAGATCTCATACACTAAAGTCACTGCGTGAAGTGACTTGTGCAATATCTGGATTATTAAATATTTTGAGTGCGGTAGCGGCCGTCATCAAAATACTCTGTAGACCATCTTTGTGAAGGTTAGTGAGACGGCACCACTCATAGATCAGTTGCTTGGTTCCATATCTGGCGACATAAGCGTCGAGACTCGAACCATCTTCACCAAATGCCTGAAGGAGTTTAAATATTCGACCAGGACTCAAGCTTCATGGTTGGTGGAGATCTTCTTGTTTGAGGCAGTGCATAAAAAAGCTCACAAACTGAGTGGCACCCTTTGCCCAAAAGTCGTCTTCTTCGAGTCCAGCCAGTACGAGCAGTACCCCCATTTTCTCGATCTCGGTATAGGTGATCGCTTCGCTGAGTGGGTTAAACCCATCACTTTGGTTTGGATCTTCAGGGTTGAATCGTTTCACATCAAAGCCCTGCTTTTGCATCCATGCTGAAGTGATAAAAAACATTTCTGAAGAGGGATCATTGAGGACAATAGAATTCTCCTGAAGGGAGAGTTCCATAAGATTGGGGAATACGTTGGTGGTGGTCTTCCCTACCCCTGTTGGAGCCACTTGGAGCACATGCTCAAAGCTCTCTTTTTCTGACAAGCGATATTTATGGCCATCAAGTAATAGCCCCCGATGATCTGGACTCAAATATGTCTCATAGTCATATTTTTTAGCATACTTTGCTCCCCTGGTCGTCAATGGAGCGTACTTGTCTTTGATCCAATCTAGCCCTCGATAGAGGGTGAGATATGAAGATCGTATTTTATTTTTTATGGCCATGTCGCTGGGTTAATGAGTAAAACGGCTCCGAGAGCGTGCCCGAGTACGGCCACGACTGGATCGTCTTGATTGTTGAATTTCGATCATTCCTTCGATGCGATCACTCATAGCCTGAAAGGCGCTCAAAAGCCCCAAGGTTTTGAGCCGGTGATTTTTGCCATCGTAGGTGATCCCTAGGCTACGACCATGGCTATATAGCTTCATTCCCTCTTGGGCTAACTGCCTTGTGAGATCTCATACGGTCGTAGAGGTATCAAATATTTTTTGAGCGGTTGTGTGTATCGAGGCTTTGACATCTTTTGCTTTGGATCGCAACTGCTCTTGTTCGAGTTCGGGGTAGTTTTCAAGCACCCACTTCTCCATGTTTCGTTGGATCGTATTAAAGGATCAACGGCTCAGTCTGAGCCTTTTTGTGGATCATAGCTCATTGGCACTGATCACAAGATGGTAGTGGAGGTTGCCTGGGCAATCGTCATGCAAAACGGCATAGACTTGATTAAACGGACATCGTTGCTGGATATAGTGGTCTACGATCTCTCTGAGGGCTTCTTTTTGGCGCTGTAGTGGTACTTCAGGGGTTCGGGTAATAGATATGATCTCCTGATACAAATACACCCCATTGGATCGTTTGGGGAGCAGTTTTGTGTTTTCTTCAAATTCAGAGGCCACTCAAGCCGAGCGATTCCAAAATAGGTTGTAGGACAGGGAGAATGCTTCATCCATGCGAGATTCACAGTATCGTATGAGTTGGCGAAAAGTGGGGGCTTTTCTGGTTTTAGACTTAATGATCATGTGTCGTCACCTTCTCGATGAGGTTCTGGAATCATCGGTGGAGATCTCGGAGGTAAGTCTTCAGCTCTTGGATGTCTTGCAACTGTAGGTGTTGGTTGGAATGGGAGTATCGCACCAGTTGATTTATATTCTGAGAGATACTGGAAACGTTACGTCAAAAATACTGAATTTCTTGCTGTAATTCAGGGGGAAATGTAAATGATTTGTTGTTTTGAGCGAGTTTGAGTATCACACTGCTCACCCATCGAACACTATATTGATCTCGTAGAGACTCGAACTCTCTATAGAGTTCTATGGGGCAAAGTATTTCAACACGTTTATGTGTTTGGGTACGATACTCCAACTGTTTTTTTCTAAAATAATCCTTCCTTGGCACACTCCTTTTTTAATAATAAATCTTTGTATGTATATTAAAATTTTGAAAAAAATCAAGATTTTTTGACTTTCGGGGGTCAAGGGGGTTTCCCCCTGCAAGTTGTATGTGTCCCGAGACACATGCAATCTTGCAAGGGGTTTCGATACTTTTGAGATGGTGAGACAAAAAAGAGGCTAGATAGCCCCTCGAACACCAATATCTCAAAACCGTTTTGGCTCAAAATGAATATCCACTTCAATTGCAGGACATCATAAAGCTCTCAACGAGCACAGCTCTGGTATAGAAATATATCCCCATTCATCGCAAATTGGATCAGGAGCCAATCACTCGATGTACCCAAAAGCGATATTGGTATCAGGATCATATTCAGTGATATACCAAGTTCCTGCACCAAAAGCATTAAATAGCTTCACTGGCACTTGCTTGTCACCTAGTACAACTTCTTCCTGAGAATATAAGCCATACCCATACATCTTCTCTGCAATAATTTTCTCTACGTTCATAGTCTAAAAATAAAAATATAAAATACGGGGAATAACCCCACTGGTCATACACAATGCGAATGTGTGCGGGTCAAATATTTTTTAAAAAAATGGGTGACTGCCCTCTTCACTTGGCATATTTTTCAACAAATATTTGACCCGTACCAGTTTTAAGAGGCTTTTTTCCTACCAAGCATAAAGGGTAGAAAAGCCCTTAAAATCGCTTATTGTACAATGACTCCAGTTGGTTGATTCCCTTACACAAACACATTTCCTCAAGCTCATAGAAAACAGAAAAAAACGCCTCCCGCTTTCGCGGGGGCGCTTCATTATGCTAGACTTTTGCCTGATCTTTGTAGATTACAGGCAAAAGTCAAATTGAACCTGATCACTAGAAAAAGACTTTTGCTGAGGCTTTTCTAGTGGTTCGGGTTTTACCTTTGCTTCTTCCCTTTCAGGAAGACCCTCACAGATTTTTTGCATAACACCAAACATATCACGTAAGCGAAGCTTTTCCCTCCACTGATACAAATGATGTGCTCCTGTGTACCATCGCTCCTGAAGCTTCATCGAGAGTGAATTCCCAACAATGACCTCCCCAGGAATATTCCAAAGAAACATCTGGATATAGCACATTTGAGCCGCGACTCTATTCACATCAATAGCAGAAACCCAAAGCTTGTGAGCGGGGTTTTGTTTTTTTTGGATCAACAGCTTAGCAAAGCTTAATATCATCCCCCCTGCCCCACATGCGGGTTCGTGAAGTGTAAAAAATGGCTTTTCAGCCTTTTCAAATTCATCACTATAATTGAGGTTAGCCATCAGATCAGTGATAGAAGAAGGACTAAAATACTGCCCATTCTCTTCACTGGTAAGCCCCAGTTCCATGTAGAGCTGACCGAGTATATCCGCTGGCTCTGGTTCAAGTAGCTCAATAAGCATACTTAATAGCTCACAAAGCTTTTGGATCTCATCAGAACTATATTTGTTAATGACCTGCAAATACTCCTGTTCTAACTCATCGACCATACACACTCCATTATGAAGGGCTATAGCCGTTGTTGTTATAAAGTCCTTCCAGACATCCAGTCTGTGCTTGCTTGGTGAGATGGTGTGAAACAAAGCAACAAATACTGCCTTGCTTACAGGTTTTTGCGTATGAGCTGAAGCCATACAATGCCCTCGTAGAGGACACAGAAACTGGCCATGAACCAGACTCTGTGTCCTGGTTCATGAATTACACTGACGAGAAAGCCAGATATACCAAAGGTTCTACCATCCAGCTTTTAAGGCTGAAGAGTAGAATACTTGGGGGGAGAATAGCTTTAATGTATCGGTAAATGACGCATTGTCAAAAATAAATATCTATCGGGTAGACTAGCGCACTATATCGGGTAATCCAGCGCATTAGAGAGCCAAATCTATAAATAAATGAGAGATAAAGTGGCACATAGAGGTACGTTTCGATAGGAAAAGGGGAGTATCGGGCAAGCTAGCGCAGTTAAGGCCATAAATAACATATAAATATCAGTGGATAAATCAAATGATAACCCTGTGAATAGTGGGTGGCTCAATATCGGGTAAACTAGCGCACATATATCGGGTAGATCAGCGCAGTTATACTTCTCCACAACTATACGATGAGTCAAGCAAAGAAATATATCGGGTAGAGTAGCGCAGTTAGCTATAAAATCGCTTGTTTTTTAATCAAACCATAAGATTAGCAAAAGTCATTATCGGGTAATCTGGCGCAGTTAGCATCATATTGTGAATAACTTCACTCTGGAAAACCTCTACTATCGGGTAGTCTAGCGCACATATATCGGGTAATCAGGAGCACATATATCGGGTAGTCTAGCGCACTTAAAAACAAAGAAACCGCATGTATAAAGGGCTACAAGTATGATTTATCTCTCCCTATCCTTTTCTTTACCAGTTACTTAATCTTTTATTCTTATATTTAACCTGAAATAATTAGTAAGACAAAAATGTGGATAACCTAAAAAAGTAACAGATAATAGAATCATTTAAAATCTCAAAACCCCCTTGTAATAAGTATAAAATCAAAAAATACTGGACAAAAAAAGAAAAAATAGCGCTTATATGGCACTAGAGTTCCGTTTTAAGAGCGTTTTTACGAAAAAACAACCCTGTCATTAGCTAAAAGAAAAAAACGTCTTAAAATGGAATATATAGGTTTTTAGTTACACTGGTAATTTTTGCGTTAAAAAGTCATTAAAATCAACAAAATGAGGGTATCTTTTCTCTGAAACATCAACGACTAATCTACTCGGCAATTTCTCTGTAAATTGCTCAAATGATTTTAAACCTGATAAATTCGGTTTTTGCCCTGCTTCAAGTGGTTTAATTTCATCTCTATCTCGAAAATAATATATCGCATTAATGCCCTCTTGAGATTCAAGCCATCGAATACCAAGATGCGTTAGATTGTCAGAATTAAGCACAATGGTTGTAAATTCTGGCTCTTTGAAGTTTTTATATGTCAGATATGAGAGAAAATCGATAAAACCAGTGAAGACAAAGCATTTTGATGTACCTTGATCAAAAATTGTTATATCTTTTTTTGTTCCAACAAAACTTTTAAAGCCATTTCGTCCTTGTGTTCCCCCACTAGTTACCTCGTAGCCATCACCAGCAGGAAAACCAATAGCAAAATATACGTTTTCAGTATGAGGTTTTTTGTATCTAATTTCAGATACGTACAACATTGCAATATCGAGGTTTATCTTTCGTATATCATGTAAATACTTCTTTAAAACATAGCTATAGAGTGGTTTTTTCTCCACCAGCTCCAAACTGGCTCCAATTTTTTCTTTTTTTTGACCAGTCGCGATTTTTTTCGTGGAATGAGCTTTCAGTTGTGCAGAATCTTGAACAGTGCTTCGAGTTACTTTCGAGGCGTAGCCTCGACGCGAAAATTCTGAAAGGGTCTTTTTAAGGTCTCCTTTAGCATAGCCACAAAAAGCACTCATAAGGTCGATAGCATTTCCGCAGATTGTTGGATCTGTTTGAGAACTTCGGTCTCCTGGCACATACAAACCAAAATCAATATAGATATTTCTACTTGGAGTCACAACAAAGGAAGGGTTTTTATCTTGGCGAAAGGGAGAATGATAAATATGCTCTGTTTCACCTTGCGAATTAATTCTTGTTTTTACACAAAAACAGCCATTTTGGCTCAGAATATCACCACAGGGAACGAGTTTTGCGTCTTGTGCTCTCATAGTTGTAAAAATTAGTGATTATCTAGGACAACTCTGGCTTTTTCTATGCCATATTCCTTCAGTGCCTTCTCATAAGCAGGTTTATTGGGGTACTGGTGAGGCATAGGTTTGGGTAAAGCCTCGCCTTGGGTCGTAATAATATGTTGATCTACTCCCTGTGTGACTTCATTTGCTTGGATGGTTGAAGTGATGAAATAATCTGAAGGTATAAGATGTAACTTTTTATCGATCACTTTTCGGCCATCTTTGACCGAATCACCAACGATGATCTTTTCTAATTCAGCAATGTTTTCAATTTTTTTCACAAACTTTGAGATCACATCTGACATACTTTTTCCTTTTCCTGTATATCCAGAATTGGCCATCAAAGTAGTAGCGTATATGCTCAATCGATTTTTCTTTTTTGTAACCTTGTCTCGTCCTGCCCAGTTATACTTACGGTAAAGGTATTTGACTAAGGTAGCTTCTACTTCATCTGAAGGAGCAAGTAAGCCTTGGAAGGCATATGAGAAATAGTCTCCTTTGTTGATCGAGTTGGTCACAAAAGAGCTGACTTCGATAACAAATCGACCACTTTCATCGTCTATACCAAGCTCCTTAATACGCCTAAAATCATACTCTTTTTGGCCATCTTCATTGAGTATCGTATTATTTGCTCCTGAGAGTATTTTAAGGGCTTCACGGATGTTTTCAGCGCTATAACGGCAGTTTTTTACTTGGACTACCCTGCCCTCTCTTTTATATATCGCGTCACAGATCTCTTTTTGGATTTGGTATGGTGAGAGAGTGATGACATATTTTACATTTTTATTTTTGTCATACTGTATTTGAACGTTCCCTGTATGCTTTTCTTTGGCGAGGAGTGAAATAATCGCGGACTCAATTTGATCTTCTCGAAATTTGGGAAACATCGATTTCCCTGAGCCATCTTTTTGTAGAATAGAAGCTGGTGAAATCACCGATGTATGGACAGGTAATTTCTCTCCAAGCTGAAAAGGAATCACTAATGGGTGAGCAAGGAGATTTTCTGAGTCCCATCGGATCTCTGATTCTAGGGCTTTGGTAACCGTTTTTGGTATAGCACTGTAGTAATCAGAAACACTGACATAGCTCTCAGGTATCAGGCTTAGCTGTACATAGGGGCTGGAATCTTCTTTTTTTATGAGCTTATCCATGATTCTTTTTAATAAGATCTAAAATAGCGTTTCGGGTGTCTTCTTTGTCTGGATCAGCAGGCTTTCCTAGAGCATAGAGAATAAGTTCCCGTACAATATCTGACTCACTTTCCCGACCGATGTTTTTGAGGAACTCTTTTTTTTCTGAAGGTTGAACATACACGCCTATCTTAGCGGTTCTTTTTTCAGCCTTGAGAGCACGCTTTTTGGGACTTGTAATGACATGATTTTCTATACCAAGGTCATTGTCACTTTCTTCCAAAACTCCGTCGAGAAGAGCCTGCTTTTTAGATTTTCCAAGTGTTGTTTTCATAGTTCTATTTCATTAAGTATTCAAAGAGTTGTTCAAGCTGTGGCAAGATCGTTTTATTGAGTTGCCCCCGATCGGAACCACTGTCATCTGCCACGTCATATACTGATTGATTGAAGTTTGCGAGACGGTGCATATATTTACTTCGGTTTATGGTAAATATGGGAGTATCTGGTAGTGCTACGTCAAGTGTTTCAAGGGCTTCTTGAATCATGCTGGTATCTGTATTGTTGAGCACCACACAGATATTCTCATTATATTTTTTAATGGAGTTGACGGCTCGAACAATAAGCTTGAGTTCTGACTTGGATTGGTACATTACCACAAGCAAGATCTTGTCTACATATTCTGAAACTTCTACTACCCTGCTATCGAGGTATCCACCAAAATCAAAAACACTGGATTCTTGGTCGTCTACTTCAATCTCTTCACCAGGGTTAATTACCGTAAGGCTTTTGGGGATGAGTTTCTTAATATCAAAAGAGGTATTTACGATATCGTTGGTATAGTACCGATAGGCACTTCCCTTCCTCGTTGCATAATCGTAAAAGTTGTATGAAAGCGTGCTTTTGCCTGCTCTCCCTAATGGGCTATACACAAGGATATTACTCATAATGGTTCATTATCTATAATAAATTTAGATTAGTATACTTATATTCTTATAGTTTACAAGAATATAAGTATACTGGAGTAGTGTATCTCTATTCTACTAGCATACTATGCTAGTAGAATTTTTTGATTCGAAAGAATTATTCTTATTTTTCTCTCATCTCTGACTGTTGACACTGCGTGCGGTGAATCGTCAAAACACAAAAATTTAAGATTTATTTTAAAGATCTTTTTCAACCCACTCCAAAACCAGTGATTTTCATAGATGAGTGGGAGATAGTGTTTAAAAAATTTGAATGTTTCTTGGGGGGAATATTCAATGAAAACGAGCTTTTCAGGAGGAATACCATCTGGTATTTCATTTTCATAGATGATATTAGCGTATTCTTCAATTTGCATCCCGAGATCAGTAACGCTATAGCCTTGTTGTTGATATGGCTTAATATCTGGCTGTCTGAGTAAAATATATATAAAGCCATCATCATTACTTTGTTCTCCTACTTGGTAGTCACATACCCCTATAGCTCCATCAATTCCCTGAATTTCTATACGTTTATACGGTGTTTGAGTATTCATAAACTGTGTAGCCTCTGTTGTACTATTCTAGTAGGGTAGGACTCTATAGATCTAGTATGTTTGTATTCTAGTAGTCTTCTAATCTTGTAGGTCTGTATTCTCTATCTATTTTCATCTAAACGATCATATTCTTGTCGAAATGTCTGCTCTATAAGCTCTGATGTTGAGATATTACGGGACTTAGCGACCGATAAGAGAATATCACGAGAAAACTTACTCAGCTCTGTTTTTACTACTTGGCTATTGGCATTCTTTGCCCGAGAGCGAGAAACGGCCAAGGCTACTTGGAGTTTGTGGCGTTCTTCTGGTTCAAGATCTCGGTCAACAATACGCTGAGCCTGCTCCTGAGTACTAATTTGCTCAATATGACGATGCTCTACGCGAATAGTCCCACGCATAGATGCGCTATGGAGCCATTTTCTAACTTTCGATACTTCGTTTTTTGCAACAATAAATTTTTTAGCCATATAAACCTCTGTTTTTTCAGACAACTATTACATTGTAATATATTACAGTGTAATAGTTAAGTGCTAAAAAGAGTTTTTAAATGAAATGTAAAAGTATGTGGAGTGAGATTTGCTCTTCAGAGGCAGTCAAAATAAAGCAGTATGTGTTTTTATACTGTTTTGCCCGAAGGGATAGGGCAGGGAAGCCCTAGTTTTGAATGTCTATAAACAGGGAGTGTTTGAGCTATTGGGTGCTCTACCTGTTTGAAAGAGACTTTCTATCTCTGTAGCACTTTGCTCCGTGGTATCAAACCATACCTGACCGTTATTGATCGTAACTCGCGTGGTCATTGGTAGATATTCAATATTGATAGTCATCTCATCATCAAAATTGATCTGACATGAGCGCATATTGAGACTTTTTTGACCAAAGGCAACAAAGGCTTTACATGAAACGCCTTCAGATACGAAGTCTACTACTTGAGGGGTGTCAGTTATATTTTGTTGGCTCATGTCTTATCTCCAGGCTCAAAAGAGCGAGTCACTTAGTTTGGCTGAGTTGAGTATATGGATGATATAGACGGCTCCATCTTTTTCGTCATACTGGTAATACAAATTGTATTTTTCAAAGACAAAAAGACGTATCTGCTTTTCTTCATTGTGTATGGGGCATGAAAGGGGAAATACTTCGAGCAAGTCATATGCTTTATTGATCATCTTGAGAGTGTATGATCTCGCACGCTCTGGGCTATCTTTGGATATGTGCTCAATGATGCTATTAAGGTCTTGCTTGGCTTCTTGGGTAAGGTGAATTGTTATCATTGCACTCGTGTATGCTTATCAAATAGGCTATTGACGAGGTTTTTGGCACCTTCACGATCCATAGCTTCGTAGCGTCCTGCTTCAACATCAGCAATTCCACGATCTATAGAAGCCTCTATATTCTGTCTTACGAGGAGCTTAACGGCTTCGTATATGAACTCTTCATTTGAACTATAGCCCTGTGCTTTGGCTTCAGTTTCAACGACATCAGCGACTTGCCCGCTCAATACTATTGTTGACATGATTCTCTACCTTTAAAAACTAATATCCTCATTATGCGGGCATTGGTTTTTAAGTCAAATTTTATGTAGAACACGGGATGTAGAGTTGCTACAAAATATAGAATAGTTTGAGCAGTAAGGTAGAACTTGTATAGAAAATAGCTTAAAAATAAATTTTAAGCGTTGACAATAGCCGCTTGCATCTATATATTTGCGCATCGAAATTGCGTGATAATCAATATATCACAAGAAATTAAAGCACGTTTAAATAGAAAAATAGTTGTTTTACGGTTGCTTAAACGGATTTTTTTCTGTTTCGCTCTGAAATTTTTACTTTTTTCTTGCTATTATCGGAAATATTGTTAATATTCTAGTTACCAAAAGAAAAACGGCGCGCACCAATCTGTCTCTGAAAACATCATGGGGCACACCGTTAGGGTATGTTTTAGTTAGTTTTTTCTATTTTTTCTACTGAATCTCTTGGGGAGTTCTCAGTAGCAAAAAGGTAGATATTTATAACTAAAATATTTAAATTGTCATATTCACCGACAGTGATTAATGAAATAATTATCGCAATGGCTGTGTAAAACAAATATGACTTTCTTGCTAGCTCAATCATTATTGATTGGGTTTCTTTTATGGTCATAACACTTCCTCTTAGCTTGCGTCGCCCAATTAGGGGATGCGCACTGAGCGACTTGATTCAGACTAAAACACATCCCAAATCTCTATACCTGTTATTCCCTTACACTATGACCATATTATTAATATAACAATAAAAATAATAGGTGTCAATATACGCACTTATATCTTCAGTAAAACTTCGTTTCTGGCCTATTAAAAAACTTTTTTTGCAATTTTTCTATTTTAAGCTGGAATTTAATGCTATAAAGTGTAGGTAAATAATAATTTTTGCTGTTTTGGAGGGTTTTGGTGTCAAAAAAAGAAGTTTCATCCATAGAAAAACATAAATTGCTGGCAGATAAAGTATTCCACACTTACAAAGACGGAAATAAGGCTCCTCTCAGGAGTACATTAAAGGGAATATTAGAAGAAATTGTTAAAGACAATATCGAAGGATATTTAAATCTTAAAGTGCCTCCCACTTCAAATGTGGAGCAGTACAAAATCAACGATAAAGACGCTAATTTTATACTTAACCCTGTAAGAGAGGGAAAAGTAAAACAAACGATTAGCCAGCCTAAATTTGAGTTCTTTTGGCATTATTTTGATATGGACAAATATATAAGTGAAAAGGTAAAGGATAGACCTGAGAACTATTTTTTTGATGCCATCAAAGAATTTATTTATAAAGGGGATGATGCCAATGGTAGTTTAGCACCAGGCCACTATATTTTAAAACGAATGTCCTTAAATAATGAATGTAAGGGTAAAATTGCTGTTATTCGAATGTGGGTTTTTGAAGACAAGAATGTACTAGGTGAAATAGTTTTACGATATAAAGCTATTAATGCGTATGACCAAAAAAGTAATGAACAACATACTCCTTATAAACGTGTTCGTCTTAGTGAAGGGTATGTGTTAAAGAATCAATACAACACAGTATTGATAGGCACTATTAACTATTCTCATCTCACTGAGACAGAAGGAAAGAAGATCCCAAATGATTACCCTGAAATTATTTCTATTCATACTGCTAGGCAGTATTCGAGAATATCTCTTGGCTTCTCATTAGCAAATTATCCATTCTATAAAACTCCATCGATCACACAGTGTTATGTAGAGAAAATAGAAAATTATCCTTATAGTTATGATGAATATGTTAATAATGAAAAGTGGAAAGAAAGACCATTACCTGACGATACATTTATAGGGGTGAAAATTCCAACAGAAAAAGAACTTTCTTATTTAAACTTTGTGTTAAGTGATGCAGGGCATGAAAATATCTTAATTCCAATTAACTCCTAATTTTAGGTGAGTATGATCTCGGCTATTATATTTTAATATGCGCTCAATGATATGACCGAACTCTTGCTCAGCTTCCTGGGGAAAAATGCCTCAACATATGGAGACCGCTGGTGAAGATTGAACAAGCATACAGTCTTGATAGTGAAGAGACGGTAGATCCTGAGCTGGCTTACGATTATTTTTGGGCTGGGATCATTAAAGATAAGAAAAACTTTGAGTGTCCTGCTGGGAACTGCTCAGCTCAAATCACCTGCGCTAATTTAGATAAAATTCGACAAGATATGAAGGTAGACCCTTATTATCGGTGTGTCGGTGATCATGAACTCGGCTGTGATTTAGTGAACGAAAACTTAAAAGCTGATGTTCACCCCGATCTTGTGAGTGAAACTCGAAAAAGTAGAACTAAAAAACAAGAAGGCCTTCCTGATATATTTGGCTTATCTCGGCCTAAATCACATTTTGAAAAAAAGAAAGTAACTCCTGAAAATATAAAAGTAACGGCTTCCAAAAAGAAGAGAAGAAAACAAAAGTCTGAACCCGATAGTCTTAAGCGTCAAGCCTCTACGCACTATTCAATGCGTGCATTTGTATCAAAATATTTGAGGTACCAATCTTTAGATATCCTTGAACAGAGGTTTATTAGCATCAAGGGGTATGATGTTTCTTATAGAGAAATGTTTGTTGGTGTGAATGGGCAAGATTTAAGTACTCTATCTCAATATCCTCGAATTTATTTTGGAAAAGCTTTTATTAACAAAAGAAAAAAATTTGATTATTCAGTGAACTTTGAAGAATCACTCTTGTATGACGGTAAACTATTACGACCTTCAACATATGTATCTGATGCCTTGATCAAAGGTGCGTTTACTAAGAAATTGCCACAAAAGAAATTTGAAGATATTAGTGACAGAGCCCACCCCGTTTCTTTGGCTTTTGTATACGGGGTACCAAAGGTGAAAACGTCGAATGAGAAGGTCTATATAAATATTAATATTTCAAACTTGGATTACTTTGATTTGAGAGAAGCATAGTATATGTAAATACTCATAAGTTAACCCTGCTCATTGATTCATAAAAAACCTCGAATATATAGTATTATCAGGGCAGAAAAATAGAGGAAAATGATAGAAAGGTGGCGGTTGTCACATAATAATTTTTTATGTTTTAGAGGGTGTCATTACATGAATTACAAAGTGATTTCTTCGTTAGAAGAAGACCTAAAAAGTCTTACGGATGAGCAAAGAAAAGTTTTTGATATGGCGACAAAAACGTGTGATATATTTGAAAATGCCGTTATCAGCTTATACTCCTTTTGTCCAAGTGAGCGGGCGAGGGGTCTATCTATTCAATGAGAAAATACCCTATTTGAGTATTCGAGCCTATCAGGATAATGTTGTCCTCGACATAGCCCCTCGCTATTGGTAGCAATAAAGTTGACATATTAGCTATTTCAGTACCATAAAAACCCAATCAATTGAGTATGAGGTTTTTATGGAGCCAGTAGTAAGCAGTAAAGTAACCAATGAAGCTGAAAGAATAAATTTTCTCCCTCAGCATTTGCCCTTGTGTTTCGGTATATTTGAGTCGTCTGTGTATCATTGGTTTGATAGATATGCAAAAGATTATAGCTCTAGCTATTATAATTTTTATACCTTGAGTAATGGAAGTTTCTTTATTGCACCCGACCAAGGGTACGCCCTAGATGCTCTCCCAAACGGTTTTCAATGGGATGAAGTGAGTGCTGAGGCGTGCGGAATTATCGCCTGTTTGTACATCCTGAATGGTTTAAGTTTTCATTTTCACGAAAAGGGAAATGATGAACAACTTGAACTTGTGACCAATTACTATTATCAGCTTCGAGACTATGCCTTGTCTCACAAAGAGAGTGACATTATTCTCGGAGCTATTGATTGAAAAAAAGCCCCCTCGGGGGCTTTTTGCTAGCTGTAAGCATAACTATCTATATGCCTCTAAGCCACTATATATGGTATCGGTCGGAGCTAGTATAACCACTACATGTAGTGGTTATAGATAATTATCAGTTATCTATAAAAACTCGGATTTCAGTCGCCTGTGCGACACTCGGTTATTATGTCGCTAAACTCATAGCAACATTGCCTTAGTTAGTAATAAGCAGAAAGAGTGCATGTTCTTGAAAGAAAAGAATAATTGCACTTTTATAGAAAGCACATCTGTAGATGTATGTCACCAAGACGTATATCATTGTGTCTTAACGACAGATAATAAGCTGTTAGGGTTTTAGGAGATATACGTGTCACCGCAAGATGATAAAGAAACAGCATTCTATGCTGCCAAAGTAAATGCTTGGCTCAATAGTAAAATGGAGTATGACAAAAGTCTCATGGTGCTATCTGCTGGTGCCATAGGTATTTTAGTTAGTATCTTGACTACTCAAGGTATTGATTCTATTTCACTGCTTTTTATTTTTGGTGTTGCACTTTTTAGTTTTATTATTTGTCTGGTATCTATTCTCGGTATATTTCGGCAAAATACGAAATATATTGAAAAAACAATGATAGACCCATCCACCCAAAATGACTCTATGTTAGGTATGCTAGACTCTATATCGATATTTAGTTTTATTTTGGGTGTGATTTTAACATCAATAATTAGTTTGGCTTCGGCTATAGGCAACTACGAAAAAAAGGTACATATTATGACAGATAAAAAAAACAATTTAACCGATTCACATATAGGCCAAGAAAGTCTTAACAATTTGCAGAATGTTGCTCCCACTCAATCTGTTGATCTTGGTAAGAGCTTAAATAACATTCAAAATGTCGCGCCACCGCCGCCACCCCAAAAAACTACAGCTAATCAAGATTCTAAATCAAGTTCTAGTGATGCAAAAACCCCCTAACAAGCCATTAAATACGTTCCGTTATTGGTAAATAAGGAGGAATAATGCCAAGCTCAAAAAAAATTGATGTAGCGTTCTCTTTTGCAGCCGAAGATTCTTGGATTGGGAAAGATTTATCTTTGCTTTTGAAGAATATTGGTTTAAATACATATTTTTATTCAGAAGAGCCTGATATAGCTTCAGGGTTTTTGAGACTAGAATTAACGAATATTTATAAAAATTCTTCTATAAATGTGATGTTATGGTCTTCCTCTTACATGGATAAAAAGGAAGATTCTATCGTCCAAATGGAAAAAAACCAGATTTGGCAAAGGCATATTGGTAAAAATGACCACAAGGCACTTTATATATTAAAAATTGACGATTCTCCAATACCTGAAGATTTTGAGTTATGTTTAATTCACAATATTCAAGACATAGGTATATTGGGCTCTCAACTCAACATAATGAAAAGAGTAACAGAGAACTACCACACTATGCTTCCTGAAAAAGGGCGCTACGAGCATCCTGTAGGCAGGGATATTGAGCGTGGTAATCTTAAGCCGTGTACTTTTACACTCTCCAAAAATTTTAAAAGAGATAGACTCAAAAGATGGGAGCGGATGGCGGACGTAGAAGTTTCTACCTGTAGCCTTAGTATTCCTAAGAAACTTAAGACATACTTGATTCCCAGCAATGCAGTACCTCCTTTTTTATCTCATGCTACATCTCTAAAAACGGATATTAAGTATCTCTCTCTTAAGTCAAGAATAACTGAGATTTTCGTAAGAGAAAATATAGGGCATGAGCTTCATGGAGTGATGTTTTATTTAAAGCATGGAGGGATGGAATACCCTCATATTTACTGTCATGAATATGATAAATTTCTTTGCGAGAACTTCAGTAATTACCAATAACAAGCGTTTAGTTCGCCTTTGGCTGGGACGGCAAAAAACGCCGCCCTTTAACGCGACGTATATATATTTTTCATAGTGGAAACTTTTATTAATTATAACTATTTTCTTTGTTCGAACCTCTGAAACCTTTTAAAATGAAGAATAATCATAATTACTAAAGCATAATGATTTCAGTAGTCAAATTTAATGTTATTTTGTGTGACAATAAAGAGAGAGTATTTTTTATTGTCGCGTTTAATTTCAAAAAGTATATGATAATTGATTATCTAGCTGTTCAAAGAGGGTATACCGTACTTGGGCAGTTAAATAATAGGTGTAGCGTGTTCAATTAGGGTATATTTCTTAATTTTTGAACAGTTGTTTATGTAGTCATAGAAGTACTTGATCACTTGATTAATATCAGACAATAAACAAAAAATATTCCCACAATGGGGAATAGGTAGACCACGAATAATTGCAAAAAACCCCTAGCGACCTATCCCCCATAATGGGAATATAGCACGGTCTTTTTCAGCTCCTACCTTGATGTAATGGGGGAGTTGATTTTCGCTGAAAATGAGGTTTTTTGCTTTTCTAATATATGAATGTTTTCTTTAAAAGCAAAATAAATTTCTCTTTCTGATTATAAGTTACGAGTTATGAACTGGTATGCGAGTGGTCACAGGCCGTTAAAATAAAACAGAATGGTTTTTGCTATTTGATCCGCAGGAAAGCCCTGTTTTTGAGCGTTTATGAAAAAGGATTGTTTGTACCTCGTTTAATAAGTAGGATAGGTTTTAAATTATGACCTGAAAGAGAATTGGATATGAAAAAAATATCATACAGCCACAGCCTTGCTCATTTAACTGACGACCCTTGTAGAAACGCTCGCGTAAGAAAGCTATCCAAAAAAGAGAGGATAAAACTAAAAAGAAAACTAAGGTTGCGAGAAATCAGGAAAAAATTAGCCGAAAAATCTAAGGTTTTACCTACGCCATGATGAGTTGCATCCTCATTTACATAAACTCCAGTTTTAATAGGGTATACCTTCCTTAAAGTACCCATAGCCACTTCAATAAATATCTTTTGACCACTTAGATTAAAGCGTTACAATGAAAGTACTTAGATTAAAGTAACTTACATATTATGCGTGTCTACCCATATTTGCGTGCCTCCACCGATGACCAAGATGCCCAGAGAGCAAAAGCTGAGTTGGTGGAGTTTGCTGAAGCTCATGATCTCAAAATCTCTGCGTGGTTCATTGAAAATGAATCAGGCGCCACTTTAAAAAGACCAGAGCTATTCCATCTTCTGGACGTTGCTGATCCTGGTGATATATTGCTGGTTGAACAAGTAGATCGTATTAGTCGGCTCAATACTGAAGACTGGGAACGTCTTAAATCGATCATTCGAGATAAGGGTATTCGAGTGGTGGCCATAGACCTGCCGACCAGCCACCAACTGGTGAGGGTAGGGGATGAATTCACCAATAGAATGCTCTCTGCGCTCAATGACATGATGCTGGATATGTTGGCCGCGATAGCGCGTAAAGACTACGAGGATCGCAGGAAACGGCAAAAACAGGGCATTGCCAAGGCTAAAGCAGAAGGGAAGTATCGTGGTGGCCAAAAGAACGATAAGTTGAGGGAGCAAATAGCTATGTTGCTTGATGATGGAAAAAGCTATAGTACTATCCAAAATTTACTGGGGTGTTCGAGTGCGACCATTTCATCAGTTTCTAAAGCGAAAAAATCAGAGGTTGAGTAAAAATGTCAAAGGATCTTAAGCGTATTAATCAAGGTGAGCTAGTCATCGAAGGAGATTTAATACAAGAGTTGAAAAATAATGTTACTGCAACAAACTCAGCTGTTTCAACTCACCTGGATTCGATGGGTTTTTTTCGTAAGCTTTTTTTTAGTTCGGAAATGAAGGACAAAAGCAAGCAACAAGCCTTAGCATATGCTGAAAAGTTCTTTGATGTAGAAGACGAGATCGTGAGCAGAGAGCTTGCTATTATTAGAGATAAAGTGCTCAAAGAACAACACATTGATTATGTTGAAACGGTCAATAGTATCAATATTGATCTCCAACAGGTAACTCAAAACGCGAAAAAGGATCTACGGCGTAGTAAAGATGCTTCTTTGAGAACTCTATTGGAACTGAGGGATGAGTTTGAAGCAAATATGGAGGAAGCAAGCCGAGATGGCTTACTGAAGCCAGGAGAGAAGGAATTTTTGTTAAATGAGCTACAAAGTGAGCACCTTGATGAATATCACAGCTTGAAAGAAGAAGTGAAGATCATCATGGATCAATATAAATACAACTTCAAAAAAGCGGTAGAACACCTTGCATCATAATTAGTCTATGTAGATAAACTTTTTGTCATTCTATCTTGGCTCCTTTGTCGAGCTTTACGACGAAAGTTTTTATGGCCTATTTTTGACTCAAGATTTACTACATCATCAAGAATACTTTCATGGTCTTGTAGAGCGTCACGCTCCTTCATAAGTTCGATATTATCTAATCTCATGGAGTAGCATACCTTGGTCATAAGAGAGAAGAATAAAGACAAAATGTCAGGAAGTATGGCCACGACTAAAACGATATATTCACTATTGAGCAGGGTATCGCTATTGAATATCGTAAAGATACTTTTGACTGCACTCCCCAGCACCAACTCGGCTTTTTGAAGTGAGCCATTTTGCAGATTAGCGCTAGAGAAATTTGAGGTTTGTTCTCGAATGGCTTGTAGTTGATCTTCATAGTTGTTAATAGCTACCCCTTCACGACGAGCATAGCTTCGATATGTAGCAATTTTCTGCTCTACGGCAGTCATAGCACTGGTTACTTTCTGATAGAGCTTATTGGGGTCATCAGAGCTGTTATCAGAGAGAGGAATGACGGCTTGTGTGTTAAAAGTACTTTGATAGTCATTTTTTAAGCGTTTGTGTGTTTCCCAAAATGTTCTACATATCTCCCCGCACTCAGCAATGTATGTTCCATCACGCCCTTGGCTGGCATCGTCTGCTTGTTGCTCTATAGTATCGAGTTGTGCATTAAATGATGAGCTAATGTGGTTATCTATATTTTCCAGACTTTCATATAGAGCTATGGTCTCGTTTCTTTTTTGATCTATGAATGCATCACCTTTAGAATTATAGGTCAGCGAGAATATAGAAAACGAGAAACTGATAAACATAAATACGAGTATCAGCGGGACACAGGAGAAAAATACAAACGATCGCTTGAGGTAAACAAATGGTAAAAGAAACCAAAACGAGAGTATGGCTATTTGCATTAACAGTGCAAACAGAGAGGCCAGTCCCCATTCAGGGATAAACTCAATTGATGGGATGAGCTTGGTAACATAGTAGCCGTTGGCCGTCATAAAAAAACTAAAGGCGTTCGCGAGTAAAATTCCAATGAAGGATACACCGATAAAAGTACTCGAAACTGACTTGGGTACTTCTTTGGGGTTGAGCTTAAATATCTTTGCGTTTATCAACTGAAAAATCCACCCTCTTGGTCAGTATACTCTGTCATTGGTTTTGTTGGAGTTTCTACGCTAAAGCGAATCGTTTCTCCTTGAAATATATCCCTCTGACGTTGATTCCGTTGATTCCTACATTCTTGTTTGCTCAGATAATATTGAGGGTGTGCTTCTATGCTACGACGAACAAGAGCCTCGATTCGAGGCCGAGAGTAATCATCTTCTGGAATAGGGGGAGTGTAGTTGATGAGTACTTTTTTTGGGACAGTTCCCATCCCAAGTTGAACAATAGCTTCCCCTTTATTTTGGTTTTTAATAGCGCCAGTGGCCATTTCTTGAAGCTCATTGAGTGACCAGTAAGTTCGGTTGCTGAGTTCTTTGTAATATTCAGGTTTCATATGCACATTGTTAGCAGTACTTTTCCCTGTTGCTGAATTACCGCCCTGAGATGCCCCATCACTACTTCCAGTGGTTTCTGCCATACTGTTTGAGCTTTGTTCAGCATAAAATTCATTTGTCCCATATGAATCGGATGCCCCAAAAGAGTTGTTTTTTGTATTACTCTGAGAAGTATTTACAGCACTTGGGGTTTCAGTGTAGCCAATTACTTCTCCATTCGCTCCGTACTTATAGTTTCTGTGTGATGGGGCGCTAGAGCTTTGGTTATTGACTCCTGTCCCATGGCCTTCTGAGTCTACATGTGCGTTACTAGAGCCTTTTCCCCTTGATATAGCTTCCGCTTCCGCGTGTGTAACACTCTGATTGTCTGTGTGGCTTTTTGACCAATTTTCGCCTTGTTGTTCATTAACAGTATCGATTTTGCGCCTTGTTTCTTTGTGTCGTACTTTGGTTTGAAATATTTCGTCTTTTACGGCCATGAGATCATGACGACCTGTCATCAGGTCATCAGCCATAATTTGAGCATCCTCTTTGTCGAGGCCTCCAAAGACAAATTTATTATGGCAGTTAGTACGTACAGAGTTAAATACCTTACTGTCTTCTTTTTTGAGTTGTTCGAGATATTGGTGAATAAGCGTAAAAAATAAGCCTCCTTTACGAGTCTCAGAAAGACCCTTTGCTATATCTTGGCTCACATAGAGTTCGAACTCATCAATATAGAGGAAAAATGGACGTTCTCGGGCGGTTGTCGTATGACTGCCTCTTTTAACACCGTAACGATAGAACTCTCGAATGAGGAATGTTCCTATGACATCCTGTGCATCCTCACTCATAATTTCTTCTGTGTTCAAATTAACCAGTAGTATTTTTCCACTCTCAACAATTTCTTCAATGTTGAGCGAATGGTCTTTTTGACCAAACATATCTCGGATGTTGCTATCCATAAAAAACTTTTTGAGACGGTTATGCGCGCCCTCAAGTGTTTTTTCTCGTTGTTTATCTTTGATCACTTTTTTCCATTGGTCATAGACAAAAGAAGAGTCCACTTTTTCAACCATAAGATCTCGGAGTGGATCATCATTAAAGTTTAATAATGGTGCTGATTCTACGAGTGTCGCATCGTTCACCATAAGGGTATAAAAGATATTCTCAAGCCAAGTTCGAATACGCGGTGTTTCATCTGGATTATCCTGCCCCCAAGTCTTGAGTACTGCGGTTGTGAGGTTCATAGGTGCAGAATTTATATACTCTTTTGAGGGAATAGGAT
>JAUBNZ010000094.1:0-17703 GCA_032355485.1 Bonnemaisonia californica
ACACTATGTTGAAGCAAAAACGAGCTCAAGTTACTAAAATCCCTAAATTTCATCAGGAATCGTCGATTTAGTAGTTTCAACTCAAAAGGATATATTTATGGACTGCACTGTACACCACCTCCATTGCTTCTTGGAAAGTCCTTCCAGCGAACAGGCGATCAGAGAGTGCAATTCGGACTTCGTATCAGCAGAGCCTGTTGTTTCTAATGGAAAACACAGCACACACCACGTGATTCCTATGGTAGATATGATCAGAATCATTCGTGGGATGTTGTCCGAAGCCTCTGAGAACGGCCTAAAGCATCTCCCCATCATGTCTATACGTCAATTTCCTGCTCTTTTCAGGGGAAACGTCAGAGCCAACCTGCAAAGAGCGAGTAGGCTGTGGAAAGGGTGCAATGAATATCTGGATGGTGAAGGTAATATTGTATCAAGAGGTATAACATCTTCAATTACACGCGTTACTCGCAATAGATTGAAAAATATTTATGTGAAGGCTCGACGTGGCCGAAGCAGTTGTAGAAGCAAGTGGGTTACTGCTATTTACGATGATCTTATTTCTGAGTTTGATCGCCTCAGAAGGCTAAGTGGCAAGTTTAATTGCAAGGTTCTACGATCTCTCGCTCTTCACCTTTGTATAAATTCTATAGGTCTGTAATATCACAAGGAGATGGTCGAAGAGAAGTTTGGGAAGTATATTACATCTCTGATTACGCCGCGCTGGATACAGTCTTTCTGCAAACGATACAGAATTGTTAGCCGGGCACACACAGTTAAGCTCTTGACTTCACCAGAGAAAAACCTCTTTATTGAAAAGGAGGTTGCATACCACCTTGGAGAAATGAAGAGGTTGCTTTCGAACAATTTAATTCACGAAGATAACATATAAAATGCCGATGAGACTCACTTTGTCATCAATGTTGACAACGGGCGCACGCTTGGCTTTTCTGGAGAAGCGCACGTCAAGTACGCGGATGTTGTATCAGGAGGCGAAGGAATTACTATGGTCGTTCGTATATCAGGTGGTAGGGATGCCAAAGTGGAAGCTCCATTTATGTGTTTTCAGAATTCAACAAGAAGTTACCCTATCAAGGGTGTTCCGGATGATGTTCAGGGTGTTTCTTACCGCAGCGGTCCAAAAGGATGGATGGACAGGACGGTAATGGTTACAGGAGAGGTGTGTTATAAAAGCGCTGCCGCAAGGTAGGAGGAGGATTCTTTTTGCAGACAACTGCAGTGGACATTCATCCACTGATGATCTCGAATTGTCACTCAGGGACATCAATACAGAGTTAAGATATTTTCCGAAGAATGCAACACATCTAGTCCAACCTGCCAACTCTTTTTTTATTCAAAAGATTAAGCAGGCCTGGTCGTCTCTCTGGGAACAGCACAAAATGACATTAATCTAGAGCAATGAGTGGAGCGCGGGGTCTGGGAAATTAAATAACTCTGGAAAACATTTCTTTTTAAGGCTAGCCCCTAAGGCGGTTAGAGATTTCAGCAACCAAAGGGATGGGAATGGCCTCACATATCCCTAATTCTTTTATTGGTCAGTATAGTGATCAATACCTATTTTCCGAATTTTGTCGTAACACCCATTGATCACTATAGTGATCAGTAAAAGCGCAGAATAGCCCCCGTTGAACATGACCTAACGGTTTATAACCTCTTTCGTTTCTGATTGGCTTGATCACGACAGGAATCTACGCCCTTTCCGCCTCCGGCCAAATGTTCCAGATTGGAATTCGGTTAAGATCTCGCACCTCAAGCGCGTTCTGTTTCCAGAGCGTCTCCCGCTCCTAGTCATCCCCCTGGATTCCTGCAGAGAGCCCCAGTGCCCCTCTTACCCCCTTCCAAACAAAGGGGCATCACCAGCTGCCTTCGTCGATGAGCGCTTTCCCCTACGATGAATCCCCGTGCTCCAAAAGGGGGCACACTTGCGCCGTCTCCGCCGCAGCATCTTCCCGCTGCTCTCGCCGCTCTCCCCAGAACAGCAGACGTCACTGAACGGAGCACGCCGGATCACCGACCGGGGTCTGTAACGCCTCCATCCCTCACCGACGGCGCGGATGCTGCAAACCTGCCAACAATTCCATCGGTTGGACAAAAGGCCCCGTCAGGAGCCGAATTGCTTGCACCAGCTGCTCTGCAGGCTGCAACACCGACACGTGCAATGAGGAGGGGGCGCGCGAGAGTAAGGGGCGGCTCTCGCGGTCGCGGGCGAGGACGACTGTGGGTTATGGGCCGTTGTAGCCGTGGTACCCGAAGCAACTTTGGCAACCGGGCAGACCCCAGCGACGGGCGGACCCTCAAATCTTCGGAGTACGTGTCACTAATGCTAGAACGGACGTTCGCTGACGACGTCTTAGACGAGCGGGCAAGGATACTCTGCAAATCGGCAGTGGAAAAAATGAATTTAGAGTGCGCTGTACGAGACGTCGCTGCTACGGGCAGTGGTTTTATGGTTTTATTCATGAACAAGGTCCTTTCGCAGCTAATGGATTTGTTGAATGAGTCCATAAGGCTCCTTGAAGCTGACATCGCCGTGGTAAATCTATCGGAAATGTACTGTTACGTTGCAGTCCTGCTTCTATCCCACACATTTGGCTTCAGTTTCGCTAAGATCATCGACGTTTTGCGGAAAACTGGAAGCGCGACCCCCTCATTGGACACTGTGAGGTTTATTGCGGATAGTCTGCTAGCCTTTTCACCCACAGGCTGGGCGGAGACGGGCACATGTCTTGGAACACACAGCGCGATCAGACGCAGCAGTTGGGGTAATTTGAGCAGCTAGCATTCAGAGATACGAAGAAGGTCTTTTTTTCACCGCTCTATCTTCTTGTCTCTCTGGATGACGATTTTTACGGTACGAGAGCCGCTGACAACCAAGTGAAGATGTTAAGTGTGCGGAAAGCTGATAAAGAGGGGCATTCAGCGGATGCGGTGGCTGATGCCCTGTTCAGAATTATTCTGGCCTTGCGTTTTCGTCGACGCGGGGAGACGCAGAGCGACTCTGTTCGTCGCTTGTTGGAGGTCCTTACAGATGGTCGTGGGGAAGGTGCATCGAACTCTTGCATCGTTACTGCAGACAGGTGATACGGAAAGGTGGCATTTATGGAGCTGCTAAATGAGTTTGGCTTTAGCTCTGTCTTCGTTATGCCCGACCACCTGCTCCGTGTACATCCTCTCGTGGCATCTTCTTATCTTAACCCCAGCAGGGGTGATGACGCGGAGGAGGCAGACCCAGCAGACACCGATGAAAATGTGCCGGAGGAGGAGCTCGTTAACAGCTGGGGCGGTCTCCTGTCACTCATCCTGCACCTGGATCGACTTCGTGTCTTTGTTGTAGACGACAACCCGCAGCTCGGACCGAAAGTGTTCTTCGCGAGCAGCAACGTAGGTGCATCGGCCGCGTCTATCGGGCAGAAGAGGGTCACCTCTGTCGCGGTGCGGGAGCAGGGAACGGACAAGATGGCAAAGGTTCTACGCTTTATGTACACACTCCCAGCCCCGGTACAAGAAAGTTTAAACACATGGATCGCTGTCCCCAAGCCGAACTATTTCTACAACAAAGTGCTGTATACTCGTCGAAATGCTGATGGGGAGCACGTGACGGAGCTAAATATGGCCGTAGAAGATTTCATCACATTGAGCTGCGCTCTATTGACTTTCGGGCAAAGATGCGTAGACTGGTTCGTGCTTCGCCAGTTCAGGGTGAAGGGCACGAACGCTGGGCTGTTGCTGCTGAGCAGCGAGACGTCACGATCGGCGCTTGGTCTCGCCAATACCGGACGAGAGAGGACGTTAGAGGGTTGGTTTAAAATATTGCAAGCTGGCTAGTTCTCGTCAAAGAGATCGACGGAGGCTATGATGCGCGGAACAGCAAACGAGGATGCTGTCATTTCCGCTTTGCCAGCGCTACCATTTGTTGAAGATGTGATAGAGGCAGGATTGCTGTCGCGTAGAGAAGCCCCATATCTGGCCTGCTCCCCAGATGGGGTTGCCCTCCTCAAAACGGATTCTCTACCGCTGGTACAATCAGCTGATGAGATCGAATCATCTGCGGTCGATAGTTCCTAAAACCCCTTCTTCATCGCCACAGTCGAAATCAAGACAAGCGTTGCTGCCTCGACGCTCGGCCAGAGTATCGCGTTGTCAACTTCGCAGCCGATGCAGTGCGAGGTGGGAGACGAGCTGTTTCTCACGTATGTGCCACACGAGCACATGGCTGAGATTCTGCCCCAGATCATTGTCCTAGGGTCAAGCTATTCCATGTATGCGGTGGCTACAGAAACAGGTATTCTGTGCACCGTCGTGATGAAGTGTCCGGAAACCACGTGAATGGCATGTTACGAGACGATTCAGGTTTTGACTGCACCCCTTGTCGCTTGGGCGCACGACAACGAAGGAGATATTCCATCTGTCGTACCAGCAGATGGACACCACATAGTAACCTCTCGCCTAAAGTTTTGGCACATTGTGAATGAGCATGTGAAAGCAAAAGGGAACTTTCCTCTCTCAAGTTGTTTAAACACGCTGTACAATCCTTTTACTCCAAAACAAAAGCGGGCGTCGACGGTGCGACACAAAAAAGAGCTGTACTCCGCAGCTCAACATCACATTTCAAATGGGAACAGAACATTGTGTCACAGACTCTAAAGACGGTGTCAATCAATTCCTTTTTTGCGCCGATAACAGAACCTGCTAGAGTCGAAGGATACCTTCAAGTCGCTAGACCACTTCCGCAACTTGTTGAACAAGGTACAAGCGACTGCCGTTTTATGTATGATGCCTCCAAGGGGCAGTTATCAAATGCTGAGAGTTTGGCTCTTCAGGAGGGAAAGCAATAGGCCGACGAATTAGAACCACTGCCGCGAAGGGAGAGGGAGAGATTAGTTGCCATTGCGAAAGCGCGACGGAGAAAACTCAATATGTTCTTTAACAGTGCGGATGGTATCAATCTTTGGCTAATTGATGCCGGTCACGCACCAAAAAAGGGTTGTACTCGCTACTGTGTACTATGTGGCCAAAACAACGGTACCTGGAGAGGGCACAGGTCTTCGTATTCCTGTTCTGTATGCAGCCTCAACCTGTGTATAAGAACGTATCAAGGGCTGCGCAAAAGTTGTTTAAGCGTTTGGCATTCCAGCCAGGTCCTTAAATCACGAGAAACACCTCGGCCTTCGCCGGGATCATTTGAAAAAGATCGGTCTCACCATGAGAACGAGATTGCCCAAGAGGAGAATCAGAGGGTCGGATGTGGGGAACATTCGTTTGGAGCTAGTACGGAGAGTATGGAGGCGCCGCGACGCTCTTCCAAGCGTCTTCGGGACTGCATGAAAGCTGAAGGGACTGCATCTGTCAGTGGTAATGCTGTGAAGGAGTGTTCTAGAGTACGAGGGGCAGCGTGATCGGATAGAGAAAAATGGAAGTAGAGTAGGAAGAACTCTTCTACGAGTGTTTCGTGCGCCCGTATAATCCCCTTTATTGATCATTATAGTGATCAAAACGCGTTTCAGAGGCTGTTAAAAATGTCTGTGGTGTGTTGGGTTAGAAGAGGGCTAGCGGAGTTGTTATGTGAAAATGTCAGGCGAATCTTCGTAGAGTTGCGCAAATGACTACGCTCTACAAGTCTATGCGATCGAAAGACGGCCCCGGCGCTTTGGGCCGAACTACTCCTCGCCGAATGTGCTGATCACTATAGTGATCAATAAATAGTGGCATTAAGGATATGCTAGGAAGGCAATGATACGAACTGGCATGTCACTCAACGTCAATGGACTGTGGGAAGAGAGCCAATTGTTCCCAAAGCTTTAAGAAATTATCAAGAAACACCGTTGTCACTTCGATGGACTCTCCGTTTTGGGCAGCGAATGACAGCACATCTGGCGAGATAGGTGCAGATAGTTCTGCGATATGACATCGCAATAGAAATTTAGAAATATGATTAAAATTTGAGGTGACATTAATACCGTGAGATATAATAATGTGGACTACATTAATACGGTACACACTAATATTAATGTAGGCACGCATATTAATGTAGGCCACATCATAATACGTGAAAGGGGTCAAAAATGGCACATGCAGGTAATGTGGCCTACATTATTTGCAGTAACTGGGTGTAGCTTTTAGTTGAAGGAACGATTTGATAAAAAGGTCACATTTGGCTTATTTCTAGATCAATCCTGTTAGCGGATTACTGCAAGTGGTGCAGTACTGTAAAGCGATTTGCTATAATCTGAAAATTGAGTTTCAGAAAAGCCTATGCGAATATTCTCTAGTATCCACCCTGCCCACCAAGCTCGTTCGGGACACCTGCCCGGTCCCCATTCAGGTCCAACTGGAACGAAACTTGGCTGCATGGGCCGCCTCGGACTGTACGCTATGATACCTTCGCATCCACGTGTTCGAGCCGTTCACTACCTACTCCAGTTCCTGCTGTTAAGACGGACACCTGGAGCATGTTAATGTTAACACAGCGCAAAGGTACAGTTCCACTCCATATTTCACTCCACAGCCGCTTGTTAAGAGCTGCCCTAACACTAAAACGAGTGTTAGCTACGATGTAACGCTCTTAAAGGGTACAGTATAAGATATTTAATAGCAACAATATATACCATATCTCTGTGCAGATCCGTAGAGTAAAAATTGGCCATTGCAGAACGCGTTGGAAACGTAGAACATCTCATAGATTTCAGAGTGGACATGTGGAATTAGTTTTTCTCCAGGTGGACAGGACCAAGAGGCATGGTATGCCAAAATGCCAAACTGGAGGGAGATCATACTAACCAATATTTATGGGTATTTAAAACCACCAATATTTCAATTACTTTTTTCTAAAAAACATAATTGAAATCCTGGTAGTCATGGATCCACACAGTGTAAGCATCACGATTCTGAGGCGATTCTTTATGCTTTTCGCTTATTGTTTACGGTCTCACTCGAGATAAGAATACAACTTCTGTAGAAGTTGTCCTCGTGGTGGTCGCAATGAGTGCAAGAGGCCGCCATTAAGAGTTCCGCTTACAGCCAGACGTACAGGCATTCGTCACCTCACCTGCAAACCTCCCGTTCACCACATTCACCGACCACGTCAATATTCTAACATTCCGACACCTGCAGTCCGATCCCTTTCGTGCAGCCATGACCGCCACAGCCGAGGAAAACAATGCCAAAGTCCGCATGCTTCGCCTTCTCTGGGTAAGATCGCATCGTTCCCTCCCCGCAACTTCCTCCATCCCAAACCCATACTTCTTGTCTAACATCCGTTCCTGTGTTCCAAGCGAAGGTGGACTACTCTGGTCTACGCCGATGTAAGGTGCTCCCGCACACCGGATATGATGGACCTATCCGACTCTCAATGGTAGGCATGGTTCTGACCGCCTGGGGTGCTTCGGCCACGGGCGCTACAGGGGGTGCATCCGGCGAGGTGCTTATGCACCCAGCTTCCAGACGCGTCTCCCTGCCATGGCATCCAAACCATAAAGTAGTTATTGCGAATCTCATGCAGGATATCGATGCAGGAGTTTCCCCCCGCTCGCATATGATCATCGCAACGCCTCCTTGGGTACACTGTCCCCGCGCTTGTTTGATCAGGGCTATCGAATCCCTCAGGCAAAACGGGTTTTCACTGAAAGCGGGATTCGAAATGGAATTCACACTGCTTACCCCATCGCAGAACGGCGCTGCGCCGAAGCCCGTTGGGCGCTCAGCCGGCTATGCTTCCTTCGACCAGTTTGATATCACTGCAAATTACCTCGATGACATAGTGGACACTCTCGCCAAGATGAACATCCACGTGCAGCTTTTGCACGCAGAGGCTGCCTCCGGGCAGTACGAGCTTGTGCTGGATCACAAGGACGTTCTGCCTGCGGTGGACGACTTAGTCCTAGCGCGAGAGGCCGTCAGAGCCGTGGCGAGAAAACATAGCCTCATAGCGTCGTTCATACCATGTCTCGACCCTGGCGAGCCGGGCAACGGCGCTCACGTACATCTAAGCATCGACAAGCACTTCAGCACGGCGGATATGTTTGGCGACATGCATATCGGCATAACGCAAACGGCGCAAAATTTCATGGCCGGCGTGCTGAAGTCCCTACCGTGGCTGCTGTCTATGTTGATGACGAGCCCTAACAGCTACGAACGCATGCGGCCGTCGTTCTGGGTGGGGGCGTACCAGATGTGGGCGCTGAATAACAAGGAGGCACCCGTGCGGCTATCGCAGGATCGGAGTAATTTCGAGGTGAAGGTGGTGGATGGTGTATCGAACCCGTACATTGCGCTGGCGGGGATCTTACTGGCTGGGGAGCGGGGGGTTGTTGAGAAGACGCAACTGCCAGATCCGGTTGACGGGGATCCGCATTGGCTGGATGCGACGAATCGGCCGCCTTTGCTTCCGAACAAGTTGGAGATATCGACGAGGCATTTCTTGGAGCACTACTACCATGAAAAACGGAGTATGAAGACGGTTTTCCCGGAAGAGATGGTTTACGAAATGGCGGCTGTGCGGCAGAGTGAGATTGACTACGTGGAGAAGAATGGGTTGCAAGCTTATCGGGAGCTTTTGCTCACTCTTCACTGAGGTTATAGGGTACAGTAGGTTATGCGTATGTACACCAGTATATTGTCGCTTGTAAACTGTAGGCAGAAGTATTGTTCATCGCAGCGTTTTGGACCTTGACTGACTGTAGGGAGCCACCTCGGACGATATGTACCCCTCGGTAGGTATCCCCTCGTAGAGTAGGGCCGCCATTGCAGTCTTGAGGGTGGGTTAGGCCGGGTGATTGTGCAGTACGTAGCAAGTAGATATCTGCTCAACCCGCCAATTCGGAGGGTCGCATTCTTAAGGTAAGGGCGCGTGAGCTACAGTACTGTACTGTTTTTCTAGCAGGCGACTCGTCAAGCATCATGCTCGGCTGATGACCAGTGGATGAACACACACGCGCACTGCAGAATGGTCGTACGGTTGGCGTATGGTTTCTACGCCCTGCCGCGAACGCTGACGCAGAAGTTTGACGAAATGCAATTGCCGCGTACCCTTCGGGTAGCGTTGTGTCGAGGCGGTATTTGTCAGGAGAACGAGTGAATGGAGGCGTTGCTTAGGGCTTGGTGTTGAGATTTCCACTGCGGTTTTGGGACATGCGTCACCGCCGCCACGAAGCAGTGCATGCATGCACGCGGGTGTACTCTGGTCGACCAGGTCTCATAGATATTTTCTCAGATGCGGATCGAAACTTGTTGAGCAGAATTTATGCTCGGAAGCCGACAACGAAGGCAGCAGCGAGAGCTGGGGCATTGATGTTCCCGACTGTGCGTGGACGGTTTACGGACAATGTGGAAGCATGTCCGGCTTCGATGGCAGCTGCGACGCAGATGCGCCTCATTCGGGCGTGACACGGCGCATACTTTATCCAATCTGTACGCTCTTTTGTGACACGGCGTGCTCGGAAGCAGATTACGACATTCGATTTCAAAATTACTTCTAAACATTTCTGCCTAACGTTACCGGCCCAACATTACACTATGTTCCACATACAGTAACATACTTTTATATGATACTGTTGGACTGTTTACAGCCAAAATTAGAAACGGGCCTCGATATGACATTTTTCTACAGAATTTCTATTGATAAATATTACAAAACATAACCTATATTTAAGTTATCCTAAAATTGACACTGAAGGTACAGCATCCGAGCACACGTATATTTATCATATATTGTACCCTTTATACGTTTATTCGAATGTTAAAGGTTTTTAAACCCTTAATGTTATGTTATATTCTTGAGACCACACATCTCACATCCATCTAAACGCCATCCGTGTATGCGGTTCACCCAATTGGAAGACCCCAAGCAGATCCCAGAGTGGCCGCGTATTGCGAGCATGATGAGTCAGATGCCGCTCCATCCTTCGCACCTTACTATTGGCCCGCTACCATCCCTCGAGCGCTTCTGTGCGGGCTGCATTCCGCACCCGCTTCTGTCTGACACACTTCATCTCTGCCTCCCTTTCCCTGGCTCTTCGATATGAACCCGTGATCCACCGCTCTTGTTTCCGGCGCATGTCCTGTCCCAGCTCTCTGCACCTGCTACCCTTCTCTCCGTTTAACGACTTTGCCATGACACCTGGAAGCCCCACCACCCCGTCTGACGTCCGCATGTTGCGTATGCTATGGGTAAGCTTTTTACGTCCCTTCGCGTTTTCCACAGCCTTCGCTCTACTTCCGGCCCTTTAAACTCTAACAATCGTTTTCCTTCTTCGTTCCGTTTTTCCCCTGCAAAGGTGGACTACTCAGGCGTACGGAGGAGCAAAGTAATCCCAGCTCACCGTCGTGAGGTGCCCCTCCGAATATCTAATACATGCATGATTCTCACCCCCTGGGGCGCAGTGGCCACAGATGCCGCACTAAACGCCACGGGAGAGGTGCTCATGACTCCTGGCTCCAGATGTGTCACACTCCCATGGCACCCTAATCACCAGCTCTCCATCGCAAACATCGTATCATGCAGTGATGAAGAGCGCGAGCCGCCCACCACTCCTAAAATCCCCTCCTCCCGCTGGGTCCACTGTCCAAGGTCCTGTCTCCTCAGAGCAGTCAAATCCCTCAGCAACAAGGGCTTTCATCTGACCGCTGCCTTTGAGCTACAGTTCGTTCTCTTCACCGCGCCGGAAAACGGCCATCGTCCAAAGCCCCTTGGCCGATCCAATGGTTACTGCCTGCACGACCAAATGGACACTGCAGCCCCCGTCCTCGACGAGATTGTGTCCGTGCTTGAGAAAATGCACATCTACGTCCAGTTACTCCACGCACAGGCCTCCCCCGGCCAGTACGACCTGCATCTGCAGCGCAAGGACGTCCTCGGCGCCGTGGACGACCTTGTACTTGCGCGGGAGGCCGTGCGCGCCGTTGCGCGCAAGCACAATCTCATTGCTTCCTTCTCTCCGTCTGTCGAGGGTGAAGCGTCTGGGAACGGAAGCCATGTGCATCTGAGCATTGAGGGTCATTTTGGCACGAAGGATGTGGCGTATGGCATGTGTGTTGGCGTTTCGAAGGCTGCACAGCACTTTATGGGAGGGATTTTGGGGTCTTTGCCGTGGTTGATGTTCTTGTTGATGGCGAGTCCAGCCAGCTATGATAGAGTGCCTCCTTGGCGGTGGGAGCGTACCTATCAGGGATGGGGCGTTAGCAATAGACATGTGCCGATGCGGTTGATGGAGGACCGTAGTAACTTTGAGATCACGCTAATGGATGCGGTTTCCAATCCGTACATTGCGCTGGCGGGGTTGCTACTTGCAGGTGAAATAGGGATTGCGGAGAAGGTGGTGCTGCCAAAGCCGTACAAAGGCGACCCGCACAGGTATGATAAGGGCAACCGGCCGCCGTTGCTTCCGAACTCGTTGCAGAAGACAATGGGCAATTTTATGGAGGTGTTTTATCACGAGAAGCACAAACTGAGGCATGTATTTCCTGACGAAATGGCGTATGATATGGCTGCAGTGCGGCAAAGTGAGCTTGATTTTGTTTTGGAAAACGGGTCCCAGAACTTCTACGACCTCATGTTTTCGCTGCACTGAGAAGTTGGGTCGAGATTCTCGGGTGAGTTTGTGTAGTAGATGGTAGAAGGGTTTGTCGCAAGGTACGTAGTAGTACTGTAGTAGTACTGTAGTACCATTCTGTGTAGTACCCTTGGTACTGTAGGTACTTCGTGATGATGGTGTAGTGATAGGGAGGTTGGGCGGTGAACGGGAAGAAGGCGATCACTTTTTTTCAATTGCAGTGATGTGTGAAGGTAACATGATGTTCTCGTGTCATCTGTGAGGTTTTTTTTAAACGCTCTTAGAAAGATCAGTTGCTTGCAAAAGAGGACGAGCAGTCAGTTAATGGTGATCTAGAAGTGATTTGCTTTGCGTGGTGGGTGTACGGCTCTTAGTTAGTAGCCAAGGCTACCAAGAAACCATCGTGCAGCTTGTTTAACGGGACCCATTACAGCATCAATTGACCTTCTTACCTTGCTGGTGGAAACCGCCTTTTTTTAACTGCTATTCGATGGGATCACATGTTCATCGCCACGTGTACCGAAGCTTGCACTTTGGCAGACAGCTCCAAAGCGCTCTGCGGCTCCAGCTACTCGCCAGCCGAAGGGTACGAGGGGTACGGCATCGCTACGGTACACCCCTTTCTCGACTATTCTGACGACACCCTTCTGCTGCTTGCCGATCGAACAGGCCGCTGCACCCTCATCGCCTCTTTTAACTTTACAGCCCCTTAGCTGTACCACTGCTGTCCGCTCTGCATATCATTTATGAAATACAGGCACCTTGCATCCGCAACCTCCTTCCGCCCAGCACCCGGCGACAGCCCACCCGGCGACAGCGGCGACCGCTAGCTTGGTCATCTCACTTTCTTGCCTTCCCTCCTCTCAACATGTCTTCTTTAACCCTGCGCTCCGTCCTCGACAAGATGGACAATAGTGATTCAGACTATCGCTACATGGCTACTTCCGATTTACTCTCCCAGCTCCAGAATCCCTCCCTCCGTGCAGATATTGATATTCAGAGAAGGGTATGTTTCCGTCCATTTTTCTTCTTCCCTCTGTTTTCAAACCCTTTATCTGCCCTTTTGTCATCTGAAATTCTGACTTGTCCAATTTCTACCCTTTGTCTGATATTTCGCTGATCCCTGCAGCTTTGCCGAGCAATTATGAAACTACTGCAAGATTCCAACAGTGAGGTGCAGGGAATGGCCATGAAGTGTCTACCCCCATTGGCAAACTTCGTCGACGTTTCCAACGCATCTTACATTGCTGACAAACTTCTGGAACATCTACAGAATAGCGAATCCAGAGCTCGTACTGGAGCCCCCGATAACGTTGGCATCAAGGCAATGAGGGATGCTTCATCCTTGGGTCTCAAATCAATTTTCATTGAGTTGAAGCCTGATAGCACAAAGGCTATCACAGTTGCTAAGAACATACTACCTCGTGTCATAGCCACCGTCAAATCAACCAAGGCGGCCGGCGAGTCCACCGACGTTTTAATCGAAGCACTTGAGCTTCTGCACGAGATCCTATCTCGTATGGGTGGCTTGCTGGTTGATGCACATGCTGACATCAGTATCGCCACTTTCGAACAGGTTCTATCCCCAAGTGCCATGGTGAGAAAGCGTGCAATTGCCTGTTTGGGGGCGCTTGGAACAACCTGCAGCAACACCTTGTTTGTCTCAATTGTAGAGAAGACGATTGCGGATTTGCGCAACTCTCAGTCTCCTGACACATATCGCACTGGGGTGCAAGCGATTTGGGCCTTGTCCAAGACGTCGGGCCATCGCCTCGGGGAACATCTCCATGTTCTCGCCCCTATTCTATTCGATTTTTGCTTGTTGGAAAAGTACGCAGAGGATGACGATTTGCGGGAGCATTGCATGCAGGCACTCGAGTCTTTCTGCTTACGCTGCCGCAGGGAGATGGTACCATATGGTACCACTCTCGCTAAATGTGCTGTAGCACTTGCGAAACATGACCCGAACTATGTCGTGGAGGATGAAGAGGAAGGGGAGGAACCCGACGAGATGAGCGATGATGACGGCATGAATGACGATTTCGACGATGATGACTACTCGGACGATGACGATTCCAGCTGGAAAGTTCGGCGCGCCGCTGTTCGATGTTTACATGCGGCAATAACCTCCCAATTGCTTCCCCTATCAGAGCTGTGTGTGCAGTTTGGCCCGTTCCTTATAACGAGGTTTAGAGAAAGAGAAGAGTCGGTGAAACTCGACGTCTTTGCCGCTTTTACCGATTTAGTGCGCGTTTGCGGTGGACATTCTAAGAACAAGCTGATGTCATCGAGTAAGACGCGGTTGGATCAGAACTATGGAGACGTCATGGCTGTTGATGCAGGTTTGGAGATTTGTCCTGAGTTGCAACCGCTGTTGGAACGTGGGCCGCAGATCATTCGCAACATGAAGAAGGAGCTCAACTCGCGGTCTTTGAAGACTCGAATTCGAGTCATGGCTCTATTAAGGGACTTGGTGACTTATGCGCCATCTGTCGTCACACCACAAGTGAGCAAAGTTGTCGGAGAGGTAGAGCAAGGGCTAGCTGATTCTGCCACAGCCATGAAGACGGAATCCTTGCTGTTTCTACGTGGTCTTGTTCGAGGCGGAGGTGCAGAGGCTCTCAAAGATCATATGGAAGTCCTCATGCCAAGGGTGCTCGCTACGACTGATGATCGGTACTACAAAATCACAGCGGAGTGTCTACGGTTTTGCTCAGCTGCAGTTCAGTCATTTGGGAGATCCGCGCCTGATTGCAGACAAGCGATGTCCCCGCATTCCACTCGCATTCATGATGCCGCGCTTGCTCGAGCTACTGCTCCAGACCAAGACTCAGAAGTGAAGGAGGCTGCGCTGCATTGTTTGGGAACTGTTGTATCCTGCTTTGGAGCAGAACTGGGACATGATCGCTTGGCTGCGATTTCTACGATACTATGTAACAGGCTTGGAAACGAAGTTACCAGGCTTTCCACTGTGCGTGCTATGCATTCAGTTGCTGTTTCTGAGAGAGCGGATGTCCTCCTTCCGGTTATGGGTGAAGTGACTACAACTGTCGGAGGCTTTCTTCGTAAGAGTAACCAGTCATTACGGATTGCATCATTGGAGCTTCTCTCCGTTGCGCCAGTGCTTCCCTCCGATAGCGACTCCGTCTTGCTCGTCAACATCAGTGAGTTGATTAGTGATACAGACCTCCGCTTGGCTGCCCTTGCACTGCAGTTGGCGACAAAGATTGTTAGATCACGCGGTCGACAAATTGCACCGGTAATTGCGGAACCGAACTCTATATATCCAAAGGCGCTAGCCTTGTCTACATCCCCTTTGCTCCAGGGACGCGCAGTTGAATCATTGTTGAGCTTGTTTCATAGCCTTGCGGATGCGAATGCCTACCCGCTCACTGTTGACTGCATGTTGCGAGATCTTCAACAGCTTGCTGCCGACGCGGGCTCTAGTACCACAGCGTCATCTTCCCGCAATTTTCCGTTGCATTG
This sequence comes from Bonnemaisonia californica, assembly GCA_032355485.1. NCBI lineage: Eukaryota > Rhodophyta > Florideophyceae > Bonnemaisoniales > Bonnemaisoniaceae > Bonnemaisonia > Bonnemaisonia californica. The sequence continues at coordinate 15,051 of JAUBNZ010000094.1, forward strand.
CATCGCAAAATGTGTGGTAACGATTTGTAATGCAGCGGAGGCCGTGCTAAGGACTAATACCGTTAGCCAGATCATCTCAAATGTAACAGGGGAGAATTTGAGAAGCCGGATATTCTCTCTGACTTGCCTCGGTGAGTTTGGCAGGCGTTCCTTACTTGCTGAAGGAGAGGAAGAGTTGCAAGCTCGCGAATCCATTCTGTCCGCAATGGATGGCCCTGAGGAAGAATTGAAGATGGCAGCGGCTCATGCACTTGGCGGACTTACTTCAGCATCAGGAGCCAGCGGCGTACCGGCCCTCGTGAAGCTTACCCAGAGCCGTCCGGACTACAGGTATCTTTTGCTGCTTGCATTGAAGGATGCGATTTTATCTGCGGATAGCTGCGATTTTGCTCCTCTAGTACCCGGTTTACTTCCTGTGCTCCTTGAAGAACCGCAGACGAATTCTGTGGAAAAGGCCAAGTCTGCGAATGGTGAGGTTAGTCAGAGTAAGCCCACGTCGGAAGAAGATAGTGTTCGAACGGCAACTGCCGAATGCCTTGGCCTCCTCGCTCATGCCGCCCCAGAGCTGGTTATCCAGGCACTTATTGAAGGGGCTTCATCGCAGTCTGCAGACATTCGTGCTTCTGTTGCTGCCGCTGCCAAGTTTTCAGTAAGCACAAATTCATCAAGCAGTGCGTCGTTGACGTCTAGTTTGCGATCATCAATATCTGTTTTTATTGCATTAATCGGAGATGCTGATGTTGCAGTTGCGAAAAATGCGTTGCAAGCCGTCAATGCCATTGGAAGGTCACGACCTTCTTTACTGATGCCTCGTCTGGCCGAAGCAGTTCCACTTATCTGTAGTAGAACAGCGAAGAACAAGGACCTGGTTCGGATTGTTGACCTTGGACCTTTCAAACACGAGGAAGATTATGGTCTTGATTTGAGGAAGACAGCGTTTGATTGTGTAAGGACAATCATCAGCGGACCTCTTTGCGCGCATGTTCGACTAACGACTTTATTGGAGTACGTCGTGGTTGGCCTTCGAGACCAACCAGATGTAAGATCTATTGCTCAACTAATTCTTGCAATTGCTGCAGCTACTCCTTTCGCGTCACAAATGGTGACTATTATGGACTCTATCATCCGCGCTCTCGAAGATACATTTAATGAGAGAGTGAAAGAAAATGCCGTTCGCCAAGAAGCCGAGAGGCATGACGATTCCATTCGCGGAGCATTGCGAGCAGTCCGTATGTTGGAGACAGTACCCGAAATTTCCTCCAACCCTGAGTTCCAGTCCTTTATGGTCGGCATCGTACGCACTGATCGGTATAGGGACAAGTATGAATCAGTGGGTCGCAGTGAGGTGGAGCTTCTAACGTTTGGAAGCATGACATCCGCCGAAAATGGTCTCGCGCACCATCGCATGGATGACGACGTTATGGCCGATTAGCAGTAATAGAGAGTTGTATCAAGTTGATCTTGTAAAGCATAGATCATATAAGGCAAAAAGAAAATGTCAAGTGCACGTGCTTTGTTCGTTTGCTTCCTTCGGCAACCTGAGCGTTTAACAAAACTTCATCACATGATGAAACATTTCCGAAGTTTGGCCAGGGTAGTTGTGTCCTGATTTCTAGGGTCTACTATCTTTCCTTCGTTCTCGTCTGCAATTTTCTTAAGCGATTCCAAACTATACACATTACCGTTGGGAAGGGCCATGGGTGGGTTGTTCTCATCCATGATTTTCCCTGATATTGAACAAACTAGAATGGAATTTTCATGCCTTCCCCTGGGCAACCCTTGCGCCAGGCTGAGGTATGGTTCTACGCAGGTCGGGCAACAAGTTCTCCGGTCCGTCTCAGTGCCGCATTTTCGAGTCTTCAGGCTGGCGAGGCCAGCCTTCAGCATAATCTCAATAGTGCTCTCTCTTGTGAGTCCATGAAGGCGGTAGTTATCCTCCTTGAAGGCGACCTCAAGTTCCAACCACTTGCCCTCCGAGTACATATCTTTGTATGGTTGGCAGGAGGTAGTGGGTTCAAAGACGAGCAGCCCCATAAACCTCTGTATTTCCAAAAAACGCTCTCTGTCACAGTTGCCTGTGGATATATGCCTCCTCATATATTGCAAAGCCTCAATCTTACGTTCGGCTCTGGCGTGCTCAACAAATTCCTGTAGGCGTAGGCGGAATTCGAGCTTACTCTGTACCTTTTGCAAACGACGCTTATTTTCGACGCACCAACGCAAGCCTTCTGTACAATCGCGACGACGCAGCGCTTCAATGACAACTCGAGATTCGCGGAAAAGGTCCATATCGACAATGTTTTCTATCGTATGCGACTTCGCGAGAGCCTCAGCCGTCTCATACATGCCCTCGCGTAGCATGTAGTCCACGAGAGCTCTGTCCATGCGTAGCTTCTCCCAACGCGAAGCGGCATCTGCACGCGCCTCTTCGTCTGGCGGGGCGGTGATTGTCGGCGGGTCGGGCGGTGTGTCGACTGGTTTACCGTTTGCTGGCTTCGCAGTAGAGGTGGGCTCTGCGGCCGAGTCGCTGTCTACGTCCATTTGCTGTGTATTGTCGGCTAGAGCTTCTGTAGGGTCGGGAGGCAAGAGGTGTGCTGGTGACGGGGCTTTTGTCTGCAGATGTTTGAGACGGAAGTAGCAGCGGCGCATGCTG
>JAUBNZ010000095.1:9929-26150 GCA_032355485.1 Bonnemaisonia californica
TACGGGCGTCCAGAGTGAGGACGCCGTAGTGGTCCTGACCACACCACGAGTGGATATCGGGGGAAAGGCATGGGTTGGTTTTCTAGCGGAGTCACGTGTGGGCGAAGTCCGAAGAGGCTCATTGAAGGCTGAGGCCAAGGTTGAAAGAGGAGCTGGATCCATCCCAGTGATAGGGAGAGCAAGAGCATCTGCAACTGGTTCTTGGTGGGCCTGTTCAGAGGCCTGTGGGCTTGAAGCTTCACCCCGCGAGGAATTATGAGCAGTTGCAGCCGAGGCACGAGCGGTGTGGAGACTGCTACGAGTTCTCCTTGAAGGAGTTTCGCCAGGGTCAGGCATGGTTGTATACACCGCGGTATGAGGAAGGGTTACCCAGACGGGTCGAGCAAAAGAGCGGACGAGCGGCTCGCCTTTATATGCCTTACCAACCTCGATGGTTGATGAATGGCAGCAGGGGTGCTGCATCTTGAGAAGGGGGCCCTCTAGTATGACGGGAAAATGCTGTTTCGCACGTCATCGCCTCATGGGCGGACCACTTCAAATATCTGTTTAATTCCACCCTCCAATGGTTGCGTTCTATCACGAGGGATGTGGAACGGTTACCAAACCCCCACACGTTCAAACTTTTGCACCTCAGTGTGGTACACTGACCGTCATACACTGTCCCCCAGGGCAGGCCACTGTGGGAACCCCATCATAAGTGTCCTTCTACAACCATAGGTGGTGTAAGCACGACCTTTCCCTCCTGGTTGGAGGCTGAGTACACGGCCCGCCGTACTCAAGATGCTTACAGTGGTTACTAGACCTAGGAGGGGCAGATATACTTGTGCTCAGTGCAAGAACATTTACTTATAGATATATTTTCATAGGCTAAGAAAACATAGAACTAAGTTAAAAGGGCACTCTGACTTGCAGATTAATCCCTGAAAAAGGTACCCATGAGTACCCTCTTCTCTTTTTCCCTCTTCATAATGTTTGAACCTTGCCAACCGTCCGGTGAAGGAAGCTCCCTGCGTATCGCCCCACGTTCTCCCCGTGAGGGGACCTAACGCACGATGTTACCAGACCGGGCTCAACATTGGTCGTGCGGTCAAAACCGGCCCTCAGTCCCTCTACAGTGAGGTTGTTACTTCGCCTCGGCGACTGAGCGTCCCCAGGGGGCGCCCTCCGATCCTCTACGCTCGCCGGCTAGACAGCATACTCTCGACCCCGCGAGGTCTCCGGCGGCCCCTAGATTGGGACCACAGCGCTTTTCGCCTCTTACCGCGTTCTCCCGCAGGACGAAACGGACAAGTTTAACACACGCAGGTCTGTCGTGAGATCCCACGACCCCCAATCACCCCTCCAAACACCTTTTTAGGGAGCCCCTCTACATAGGGATTCAATCATCCCTCATGGGTTTAACCGCCCTCTATTGGAGAGGAGTGTGCAGATATCCGACCACCCTAGGTGTTCCTGCCCTGATCTGTCAGGATTCACCGCATCTCTTTGCTTCCTAACTAGCACTGAAGTACTACGAGAGTCCATCCAATGCAGGGTTTGGGCTCTCTGGTCTCCCCAACATGAGTTTTCACCGTCGCTATGATTCCACTGGAGGAGTCGCTTTAACACCCCGGCCGTCTACCGGAAGACTAGGGAAGACTGTAGACTCCTTTGCCTCCAGAAGGGGGTATTCCTACATATAATATTTATTGAAGTTAAAGAAAGTAACTGTTCCTGCAGCCCTCAAACAGAATTTCTTGGTATTTCTGACTGAGTCCGAGAATCTTACACGAAACATACTCCGGGTGCGCATCCGCAAATCCGCAAAAACATGCCCGATAGGGGAACTTCTTCCAACTAAAACGTTTTTCAGCGACATCAGCGTTGTTCCAACTGCTTAACTTTTGCATTGCTACTCTTTCCTGATATCCCTCGATCTGTTAGCTTAGCATCACCCCCTCCGGTTGCACCCCACCAGTCTGCAAGCTGTCCACAGCAACTGTTCAGAAATACAACATTCACATCCCCATCTCTCTCAAACCCCCTCACCAATGTGGGAACCTTTCCCTGGTCCTAACACTACTCAGAACCATGCTACCAATCCTATATCGAAATTTCGTCAATTTGCAATGCATGATACAAAGAAATTAGTACTGCTGTTTGTCACCCTTACTCTACCTCTCCTATCTTTTTACAGCCCTTCTTTCCAGCCATGCGTCCTCGTCTTAATGGAAGTTTTATTTAACCCAGAGGGCGGTGCTCCGTCCTCACATAGTCGTATTCTTATTCGTGGTGACTCCCACTAGAATAGTATTCTCTACTGGTGCATTCTACACATCATGTCCCCTTTATACACTAGTTAGAGATGCCCAAATGTTTTACATTTGACGCAGTTTACAAGCCCCTAGCTGCGGATTACGGTAGGATAGAGAGCACTTCCGAATGTAATTTCCGCGAATACGTAGATCTCTTGTACCCATATTGGGGAAACAAAAGTCAGCGAAGCTCTGTGTTCGCAGTAGTGGCCGACGCACATCAGATTCACTGTAGATTGCAGAGGAAAGTGAAGGATTATTGCAGAGGGAGGTAAGTTAGTTGCAAACGAGTGAGGTCGGTTAGAGTACGCAAAAGTGGAGGGTACTGTGAGTTAGTCCCCCCTCCAGTCCTGGAAGGAACTTATGCTTAAGTTGGTAACCGAGTCGGCCATCTGGACTACGAACGACGGTGAGATTCAGGCCGACCCTGCGACGGTTTCCCAAGCTGAGAAGAAATTCATTTAGGGCTTGTATCATGACAAAATTCCAGTATTTGGGAACTTGTCACTACGAGTGGCACATAAATTCTCGGAAACGCATATGAATGGGTGCCGGAACAGCCTCCATGGTCCGCGCTGCCATCAGGCAATGCGGGTCAAAAATTAGCATGCCCAGGCCAAATTACGCTAGCGTAGAATCTGCGAGACCTTGCTATCCTTTCAGAACTCTTCTTTCATGACAGGGACGTCCTGGCACATAAAGAGCCAATCTTCTCAACCTAGTTTTTCGTCCTCGAATCCCTTCCACTTGATCAGAAGCTTGATGTGTCCTGACTCACGGTAGATATGTTAGATATCTTCGACGAAGCATTACTTCCCATTCCTGGAACTTGAGATGTTCCCTCGAATTCCTTATTCCTGAAGAACTTGATATGCGATCTTTGTACGACATAGCGTTCACCGGAGCGAAGATCTTCCATCTCAAAATGGAAATCAGATAACTCCTTCGTGATTCGGTTCGGGCCTTTCTAATTTAGTGATGGATTACGCGCCTTCTGATTTTCAGCCATCCCGCGGAGCTTGAATTTAGCAACCTCAAAATTACAATTGCGCACGGGATTTTTCGTGTTATAATGAGCCTCAATCCTCTGCTCCCGGAACACCGATGATATGTCGACTATTTCACAATGCATATCCTCGACATCTGAAATAATATCGTTAAGTGCAATGACCTGTCTACCGCGAATTTCAGAGATGCTCATCCTCAAAGCCTTCCGGTCCACCTTAGATTTGATTGCGGAGAGCGGACTTTCGGCGGGCAATGCAGAGAACGCCGTCTGACGACCTCGCCCTCCGAGGCACCCTACCCTGTGTTGCTCAATATTGAATCTATAGCGGGAATAACAGACGGATATTTCTTAAACAGAAGCTTTTATTCAGAAATAATGCCCTTATATCCCTACAAAGCCCTCGGCAAACCACTTGGAAAATTACGTTCGTCCACAGAATATAAAGAAGCGTGAAGTGCTAAGAGGCCTTCCTTCTATCTCGAAGGCCGCGGACTACTTCGTTCTTGAAGTGAGAGACTTATTCGGATACCTATTGAACTACAGTCCCAAAAGCAGCAAACTATGTCACCAACGCATGCATCCACAGGGTGGTCCTGCACCCCCGCACACAGTAGCCACAGCGGCTACTATGACTGCCCCCAACACCTTGGCCAATGAATGGTCCACTCGGGCTCACTATGGCCCAGGAAGCGGGTGCGGCCTGCGAATGCCGCGCACTCCAATCGAGGATGGCAGACCCAAGAAACAGGGGTCTGCCACACAGAGGCAGGAGAAGGGGCCACTGGGCGGGATGGCCAGGTCTGGTACTGGCTGCCGGCGCCTGCCCTCACGAGACCCATGGGTGTCCATGCATTGCATGCATGTCCTAGCACATAGGGGTACATATCTCCCAACCCTTTCCATACACGGTGCCCCGTCACTACGCTGAATTGCTGACAGTGTGGAGTGGGCGCAATTTTTGCCGCTCCCCGAAAGCTACAGGTGGGCCCAGGTGGGCCACACAGCACGGACTGGCCCTCCAGGGTCTGCGAATTCTACAGTCCACCATTGGCTCACCGCGCTGCCGAACAGGGCACCCCTTGGCTAGAATAGCGTGCCCGCGCGCACTGTAAGGTCCCGAGCACCAACCAACTAATAGGGGTAAATTTATGCCCTTTATTAGTTAGTAATACAGAATAGCTATAGTGGCTAACTCGACTTGGAGAACGAGTCCTCCCCCAAAATCTTTAATCTGGTTCGGAATGAGCTTTGAACGCCCTTCTGTATTACTCTCAGCGATCCCACCTGGACTCACGCTCTCCAAGTCCCATCACGGTGCCCCTCGCGAGGTACAGTGCGTCCACTTTTCTCCCTGACCTCCCCGTTGCCTCCGCCGGCAACGGGCATTGTGTGGAATCGGCCCTCTCCTCCCTGACCGCATCGTAGCCCTCTTCTGCTGGATACTACTCGACACTCCCACCTTAGCTCCTTTAAAACGAGCTAAGATCTCACCGCTAGGCCTCATCTCTCCGTGAGGGAGATAATATTTCCCGCACTTTGGTGCCCTACCGCGCTACTGGAGAGGCTACGGACACAGTGTCCGGAGCCCCCAGACTCAGCTCCTTGTAGATACTACAATGGTCTGCCAACCTAGATCTCTCTTGGGAGAGCTCTGAAGTCTACCAAGTTCTCATGACCACCGGTGCTGATGAGGATTCCTCATCAGCTCACAAGACCCCTGTTTAACCCAACAGTGAAGGGCTGAGCTGCGCGAATCCACCACCTGCCTTCCAAGCGGCGTTTAGTACCCGCTCGGAAGACGATTGCAAGAAAATTTCCACCGAACTGGACGAGAAGTTGAAGGAGCGCATTCAACTTCTGTTAGTCCCACTCCAGGAACGAATCGACATGGAATTCAAACGTACGGCTTCCATGACCAGAGTCGTAACCGAGGAATGGCTATAAGACGAAGGACTTGCTATGAAAGAGAACTTCGTGAACGAGGCCGCGGCTTCGTTCCACCAGCGTGCCTGGGACGCCCTATCCGTCAGCCTAGTCGACCGAGTTTACGTACTCGAAGACTCCGTTCGTGGCTTGGGGAAGGATCTCCAGGACTTAAACCAATGTTTCAATACGTTAGCTGACAACCAGACCATGGACTACACCAACCAGGTCGATAAACTGGACTCCCAGACCAAGCATCTGTCCCTCGAAATCTCAGACCTGACCGATGCCCTGATAACTGCCCTGTCCAGAATGACCAACGGCGGCAGGATCCCCGTGGATCCTGACACAGATCTTGGCCCCCATGAGCGTCAAGACCAAAGTCCAGACACTGGGGATGGTGCGACACTGGCCCCTACAACAAAATCGCCAGCACTGCCGGTTAACGGCGAAGGCACCGGTGCCATAGTACCAGGTGTCGACGACCTCAAGACCCGCGAGCCGGCCTTCGACGGGGTGATTTCTTAGAGACTGTATCGTCTGCAAAACACCCGTGATACCGTGACCATGGCTGACCTGAAGAGGTTGGCCATCATGGCCTCGAAAATTTGCGCCTTTAACCCGTTGCTCGTAGAGTTCGACTGTCGCGATGGGATACATTCTTCCAATTTCTATCCGGGTTCTGCAACTTGTGCGGTGCGATTGGCGCCCATGAGTGCGCCGCCGCGAAACTGTTTCCTTGGTTCCTCCGATTGGACGCCAAGGCACACCTCATCGCAGCCCGACGTAAAGGGTTACATGTCACTGGAAGGAAACAGGCATCTTCCAGGAGCCAAGCGGTCCACATGTAGCTGAGTCGTTACGCCAACGAAGACGTCGTATCTTCGGCCTACGAAGAATTCACAAGAGCCGGTCAGATCGGTCGCGAGACTGAATCTGAAATCCGTGATCGCTTACAAGCAGCAGCCCTTAAATGCGCGAAGTTTTTAATGACAGAGACCTCGTGAAATACTTTCTCAAAGGGCCTGCAGGCTAGCATTCGGGCCACGGTCGCTTTGACCGTGTCCCGCGACGTAGATACACAATTGACCGCCATGTGCCGCGTTGCTCAAGAGCTCGGTGAAACGTGCAGGACTGCGATTGGAGATACGCAATACCGCGTACCTCTGTCTTTCACACGGGAAGGGGCCCGTAAGAAGGCTTTACTGATTCACCAAAGTGAAGCAGCACCCCTTCCCCGAATGATCAATGACCATACTGCTTCCTAATAGTATGGGCCGAACAACACGTTCATAATGACCGGGGTAGCTGACTTCCCGACGGGCTCCCCCTCTTCACGATCCTCGAGTACTACGGGTAGCTCGATTGACATCACCGGCCAGTCTGTTCTCATTCCCCCACTTAGTCTAGAATAGGATTCGTTGGTCTAGACGATGATTCCGTCTGGGCCCATCAGCTGGGCGTGCGCAGGATGTCGCCAAGCTGGTAACATCTTGTACAACTATCCGTAGTTTTCCAATCTGCTACGCAAGTTCTTTGCACACCAGAGTTACTTGTTATAACTAAAGCCGGAACAAGTGCTCTTCCGGAGTAAGAGGATGCCCGAGCCGCTGGGGCGCTACCGCCGTCAGAAAAGCAGGCGTCCACAGCAGCCATCGATGCCAGGTCAAAATAACGCGCCTGTTGTGCTAAGGAGGCCCAATTCGAACAAGCCTGTAAATCTGGTCAACTGTGTACAGGCTGATGAACCATCGACAGAGGCTAGGACTGGGCAGCCTCCAGAGGTGAAGACACCTCTGGCCCTCAACCCGGATACAGATGTCGCTATAAAGTCAATTTATATCGACCAATCGGACTCATCCTCGGTGGAAAACGAGTAGCAGAGAGTGTTCAGGTACCGACCTCTCCGCCTAGGGCGCGGGCGGTGGTTTCCCAACCACCACCCGAAGGAAAGGACCTGGAGCCGCCCGCACCTGTTCAGACGGGTGCCGGCACGGGGACTCCAGCCCCTACCTAGGTACCGGTCCAAGAACCGGTGTGCTTGGACCCGCCAAGAGAACCGATATGTCCCCTACAAGCGACGAACTATGCGGTACTAGGAACCTTTGGAAATATTCCCAAGTTCTCAACGGCGATACGCGTTGTGGCAGACACGGGTTCGGGACCTCGGTCATTAGCGCAAGTGAACTTCCGTTAGGATAAGGGAAGTTCCTGGAAGAGGGCCGGAAGGACCCTGGTTTGGCGGATGAAAATGGTAACCAACTCTGGGGTACCGATAGGGTACGGCTATTAGGTTAGGAAGTAAACACTTTAATATCTCCCTGTTCATTGCTTCCACACTAGCCATACCCCTGATCCTATGCACGGATGTCTTGAACCACTATGTTCAAGGCATCTACCCTATGGATCAGTGTATAAAGATAGAACAGGGCGAGATGATTGCGATCATCTCGTCCCAAAACCTTGAGAGCTAAGTCAACGGCGATCCCGGCTTGCTACTATCAGGCACGGGAAAGCTTAATCAAAAAAGAAATCCCATAAGCCACCTCCATTACTGGAGTTTGGTACGCACAAGTTTAAACTGGCGATGGGAATCACTCTTCCCCCACATAGCCAAATGGCAGTATTGGTCAGCAGCACAAGCGGAAGCCTGTGGTATTTCGAGCTGAAGCAATCCCTGTACGATAGGCATGGGGTACGCCTAACGAACAGGGTATGTGACCTCATACCCCGCAAGGCATTTACCGTGATCGTGGCGAACTTGTCAAACTGGCCCCACAGTCTGTCAAAGGGTACGGTACTAGGGTATCCACAGCGTAACACCGTCGCAATACTTTCATTGACCTCAAAAGGTCACGAAAGTGGCTTCACCAGGCAAGAAAAACCGCGCGAGAAGGGGTTCGTAGAAGCTAAACTGGGCGTCCCAAACTGGGGTGCCGTGCGATTCCGAATACTGCAACGCCGGTCAGGACTCGGAAAATGACTGGCGAAAGGAGTTGACCTAACCCACTTGCCTCCGAAGGATAGGGAACAAGTGCTCAAGATGTTGGAACGGCATTCCCGGATGTGGGATGGATCGCTTGGTGACATCAAGATCACCGAGCATCGGATCGACCTGCGCCCTGGCGAACGACCCGTAATGCTAGCGCCGTACTTTATGGGGCCCCGTTGAAGGGACCTGGCAACGGAAGAGATCAATTGAATGATCTTGAAGGAGGTCATCGAACCGTGCACGAGCGAGTGGGCCAGCCCAATCTTGCTTGTCCCAAAGAAAGATGGGCAATTCCGCTTCTGCGTGGATTATCGGCGCCTGAAAGAACTCACAGTTTCAGACCCCTACCCGCTACCGCGCATGGATGACTGCATCGATAAGATCGGTGAAGCAGCGATCTTCACAAAGCTGGATTGCAATTCCGGCTAGTGGCAGATACCAGTAGCCGAAGAGGGGCGCTCAAGACTGCCTTTACGTCCCACATGAGGACTTAGAGGTTCTTACGTCTTCCCTTCGAGTTGGAAAATGCCGGCTACTGTTCAACGCGCTATTGACTTGAATCTGTCGGGGTGCGCTGGCATTCGAGTTCGATTTACTTGGACGACGTGATCGCGTTCTCCAAGGCTTTTTTAAAAGTCTTTATTTTGAAGAGTGACCTATATCCCTAGGAGGGCTGGAAGGCTTCTCTGCTTACCCTCTACTGTAATTTGGATGCTTACGATAGTTGAGTATCTTCTTGTAAGGCCTTCTTCGGATCTTTTCAGTGATTAAAGTTATTTCAGCTGTTGCACCGTAATTGTTGTTGTCATTTTGCCGGCAGGTTCAGTTTGAGTCTAGTTCAGACGTCGATCATTTTACTGCACTTGATATCAATGGATTTCCCATTTATTTCTGGGCTTATGGCCTTTTCAGCTGAGGGCCTGCATCAATTGTCAGTATGGTTCGTAGGGGCACCTCAGCTTGTTGTTGGGATTTGGTGAACCATTTTATTTTGCACATTTCAATCCTCATTGTGTAAATTTCTCTTTGATAATCCTCTTTTATTCTCCGTTGGCGGTGCCCTTGCGTTCTTGTGCATGATTTTCGGAAGGGGAAACCGTTAAAGTACCGGAGCACTGCACACCGGCTTATTCTGTTGTCACTGATTTCCATTACTGGCGGTGGGATCCCGTTTTGCGGCATGGGGATCTTGCATTCTGCTGTTGTACATAGGTTCTCCCAATGGGCTTTTTCCATACTTCCCTTCCACTGTTGCGGCAGCTCATGCACTCTTCTGTGGGATTCTATGGCCGCATAATCCTGTTTTTCCAACCACTTCTTGTTCTCTTTTTCTCCGTTCACTGGGGCTCTTCTTTCTCTTCTTAATTGTAATCGATTGAGCTGAATGGTTGGCCTGTAGGTCTGGGCATCAATCGGCACAGCTTCCTTGCTCTTGGTACTGCGGTCCGGGGAACCGATCCGATTGCAACGATCTTGATCGCGTGATGGAGTCTTTTATAGTGCTCCTCTAATTTCTTTGTGTTTGGTGTCTGGTCGAGAGCATAGTCCGCTATTGGGATCACCAGTATTGTGCATAGTTGTCTGGGAGCAGCTCTTCCACCCCCATATTTTGCAGCTCTCTAATTTTCGACTGTGCTGCTCTGATTCTCCTGATTGTTGCAGTGTCCTAGACTCCTCCATGCGATATTGAGAGTCCCAGGTACTTCGTTTCCGGTGCTGGGTCCTTCCCTGCGATATGATTTTTATCTGGGCTGCAGTTTCCTCTTCTAAGCGTGTAGCATTTTCCGTGCTCCTGTCCTTTTTGTATTTATCAGCCCAAACCGTGCACATACACAAGGATGCTTGTAAGTCCTTTGCGGTCTTCGACTTCACCTTCACGTCATCTGCAAACATGATCATACCCGTCTTTTCATTAAAGTATGAATCGAAGGTTTCTAAAACGTGTAGAGCGAGCTTGTCCATAAAAAAAATTGAACCAGTGTTTTGATCGGGGGTCTCCTTGCAGGACCGCGATCTTAATCCTTAGTAGTGAGGAGTCGTCCCCAGCTTGTCTGGCCATTGTTTGTCCAATCTGCTGTACAAGGTACGCTACCATTCCCGCTAAGTCGACTGGTAGCACCTTCATTACTATGGTCAACAGCTTTTGATGTGATACTGTATCCTTAGCTTTTCTGACGTCGAGTATTGCTGTGTGGTCGAAACCTGTTTCTGTTAGGTGTGTGTTCCTCAATTTTTCCGTGTCGATGCTGACTCCTCTGCAGAATCCAAACTGTGCTGGGTGGAATTGGTATATCCGCCGGAAGTTTATGTCGATCACTTTTTCTACGAATTTCCGCATTTGCGATATTATGCTTACGGGTTTATAGTTTTTGGATCATCTGTTGGGCCTCTTTTGTGTATTGGGGCCATTACCGCAGTCCTCCATAGCTCCGGTATGTGTTTCAGCGTGCCGCAATTTTGTCACAAGAGATACAATATATTTCCAAGTAAGTCTGGCTCTTGTTTCATCGCTTCTGCAAACACTCCATCCATACCTTTGCTTTTCCCATTCGGTGCCAACCGGATAGCTGTGGCTATGTCTGCTCTGAACGTTTTTTCGAATTTGAATCTTTGTAGTTTCGGGGTGAACTGTTGCCCATCCCCTTCTTTGACGTGTGCAATGAAGTCTGGATTACTCAGTGGAGGTCTGTTTTGGGTGCCCCTGATTACCATTTTTCTGTGTTCTTGCTTTTTTAAAGAAATGCATTGTGGCCTCCTGTATGTTCCTTTTGAGTAGTTTCTCCAACTCCAGCTTTTTGCGCTTTTATGTTAGTTCTCGCAGGCCTGTTTTGATCTTTTGATCAAGGTCTTTGTAACATTTCCAGCTTTCTGCATTCTTCCTTCTCCTATCTTCCTGTAGGCTTTAGAACTCTTTGTAGCCATCTTTTGTAGCGCCGGAGACCAAAAGGGACTATTAGGGAATCGTTTTCTTCGGGGTACATCTGTCCATGGCTTGGGGAGTGTTTTAGTTAGCTTTGCGACTGTGCTACCTATATTTCGACCAGATATGGAAGCCAATATTTTATCCTCAATCAAGGGTAGTTCGGCTCGATAAAGAGACCTTGATTTCTCTGTTATCTCTGGCTGGGTGCGCATGTAGTGTGGTATTAGCTTTTCTGGCTGATGACGGTCTCTTTTGACCTTAACCATGAGTTCCGCTGAAATGGGAACGTGATCACTCATTCCTGACCAGTTTCCGCCTTCGGTCTGGAAATTTTCAATGATGTTTGTTTGGGTATCATAATATCAATTGCGCTCGGGCAGCCCTAGGCTCCGTGGGAGGGAAAGAACGTAGGTGATTTCAGTGCGTTAAATATCAAGTTATTTGTATGGGACCAGGTATTTATGAACCTTCCCCTTTGTGTTTGATATTTTGTCCCATATTTTATGCCTTGCATTGAAGTCTCCCATGATTACAGTGCCTCCCCTGCAGATCTGTTGTATCTCGTGCATGCACTGATTTACTAGCTGTGATGCGGCAGTTGGGTATATGTACACTTCACCCACAGTAGTGTCCTGTATGCGGATGAAAATATACTGATATTCTCTTCGGGCCAACTTTGTGATCAGTTTGTACCGTATCAGCGGATGGATATAGACTGCCACCCCGCCGCGGCTTCTATCCTTTACAGTATCCATGGTGATGAGTTCCGTTATAGTTTTTCGGTGGCTTGTCTACTGGTTTGAACCATGTCTCCGTATGAGCCGCAAAGTGTATTTCTCTTTTTCTGATCCATTCTTTGAGCAGTGCTTCCTTCCAATTTAGTCCTCTGAGGTTGAAGCATCCCAGGTTGGTGGTGCTGCGGAGTGTCATATTTGTGGGGATGTCACCCCTCTCCGCTGGCCTTCATTGGCATCTACCATTGCAGCGTCCTCTGGGTTTTGTACCTTGTCTGTATATTTTGACACCACGGTGTTGTTGGCTTGATCTTGTAAGGGTGTGTGATTTTGACCGGGCGTGCTGGGCTGCTGTTTTGTTTTATTACTTCTTTTCTCTCTGTGCTTTCTTGTTCCACATTTTCGTGGGAGGTTGTCGACGTTGGTTCTTTCGATGAGCTGTTCTGTTGTTCTGTCCCCGAGTCAATTTTGGCCTTGACCGTTTTTAAGGTCTCCGCGTACCATTGCAGCGCAGGTTGGTTGGTGGATGTCCACAGGCAGAACTGCATCCTCCTCTCAACTCTCTCGAGGTTGACTCGTTCTTGTTCTTCGGGGATTGTTCTACGTTTCTCTTTCATCTGCGCGTTCTGCGTAATGTCAAACATCTCCATTGAGCGAAAGTTCAGCTGTTTTAGCTTATCAACTAGGTTTTGCTTCTGGGACTTGAGGGTCATTATTTCGAGGACTGACCCTCCGATAAAGCAGAGGACGAAGATTGCTGCGGGCAGTATGCTGTGCCTTAGGGCTTCGCCAATTACACCGACGAGTGTTCTGTGGACGTTCTGAACGTATACAGCTTCCACCTTCGGTGCCCTATCTATTATCACATTGGACTCTTGCACTTCTTGCACTGTCTTTTGCAGGATGAAGTTTTGTTCCAAGGGGCTGTTGCTGTTTCTGGTCTTGGCTGCAGCCACTGCCTCCCAAGACCGCTTATCGTTTACATTCATTTTCCCAGTCAGGATTGGCCTGTTTCCAGCTAGGTCTTGCCGTTTCGGGCTTCCGGTTGTTCCTGAAGTCGAGTTGCTGAGAGTGACTAGGGCGCTATTCATATGAGTGCCATGTGTGTTAGGCATTTTTCCTGTTAACGTGCCTGCTCCATTTTCGTGGATCTGCCTCCTCGGGGTTGAGATCTGCTGGCGCTGGTTTATTTGCAATCTTTACAACTAATGTTGAAAGCACATCATGCTTTGCATCGAGCGCTTTGAGTTGCTTGGATAGTTTCCATTTGGGATTCTATTGTCCTCCTGACTTCTACTGGTATGAGAATCATGGGCGAGTGTTCCTTGGCTTGCAGTTGGGGGGTTTCTTGCACACTCTCCGAGATGCAGTCGTGCAGCATCTCGGCCATCTCCATGTGATCGTTATTGGCTTCAGCTGCCAGTGTTTGAGGCGGGGAGATTACTCGCGTCTCCTGGGGCGGGTCTGGAATCACTTCTGTGTGGATGACGATCGGCTGTGCGTTTTCGATTTGTCATCCCGAGGATGGCGCTGGTTGGTGTCTTTCTTTGAATGTTTTGCAAGGACCATTCTGGGGGGCTGTCTGGCGTTGCATCGTTCTGCTTCGCTTCGCTTTTAGTACCGATGTATTATAGGTTGCGGCAATGGTTCTGCCCGGGGTGTTGTACGTGGGGTGTTGCGCGCCTGTTTGTGCCGCTATCAACATTTGAGTCTATGTTTCCGCTATGATTTTAGATGTGCTGTCTCTGCCAGTCTGTGCCGAGGCTGACCTCCAGAAGCATGATCAAGTTGTCTCCTTTCGTGCACTTGCACTGGACGCACTTGATTGGTCTTCCAACACTGGATGTACCATTTAGTTTCATGTGGCCTGTCATGTTTCAATCTGGGCATTTGATGCGAGATCTGTATCTTCGAATTTCAACTGAAGCCCAGTCAACTTCTATGGCATCGTCGGGCTCATTTCCTGTGGGCTGTTTCATGGCTGCCTTATTGTTCGCAACCCATTTCTCTGCATGCCGGAGAGCGCTGAATACAGCTGTGCTGGGTAGGGAATTCTCATCAACACCAGGAGTGGAAGGCCGTAATAGAACTTTGAGCATGATCTACAGCAAGGTGCTGATCCTTTGATTGGGTTAATCTTGTGTCCGCCATTCCACCTTATTGTGCTATTGTTCTTGCATGCTATGAACGAAAAGTCTAGCAGGGCGTCTTCCAGAATGTCCAGTTTGGAGCTGCGATATCTAGCTCAGCAGTAGGGGGCGGTGGCTTTGTTCTTGGCCAATTCTGGAGACATTCCTGTGGCGGTACTGGTCTTGCTCTTCAGTGCCTGGGTGGATCGGGTGGGATTTCGAAGGATCGCCATAGGCGATTTACGGCTAAGTGGGAGTGCCTTCTTTTCTGTTTCCGGTATCCTTCCTCCAGTACTCGCACCAGCTTGCTCCGGTGAGTAGCATATGTTCATTCTGTCAGTGTTGTTCTCTTTGGCGCTGCCATCCGGAGAGGAGTACTGTGCGGGTGTTGCATCGTCCGTTGCTGATGGGGAGACGTCTAGATTGGGTCCATATGGGGTTGTTTTTGCAGGATCTTTGGGAAAGCCGATCCTGCAGGCACGCTCGGTCTGCATGCCGGCCTCTCCGCTCGTGCATGGTGCTCGGTACTCCGATCTTCGGCAATTCTTGTCGTCTTCTTCGCGGATTCGCCTCCATTCGTAGGTGAGCTCCCGGGGTGCGTAAAACACCAGGGATGGTGTAAGCCCATGCAGGGCGCCCAGGGGCACCTGTGATCAGATTTTTCGTTTTTGACTTTTTGAAAGGTTTAGCCTTTCCTATGATCGGGCTCCGAGTAGAGCGCCTCCGACTGTCACCAACGCTTACAGTAAACTTCCAAGTCGGTTTCCCTTGAACTTGCAGACACTGCGGCTGGTGGCCACCTTCAAACATGACCTTAAAAACCGAAAACTTCGCAGATAAATGTTTTTAAAATCACAAAATCACCTTGTCGCCAGTCTCCGACCGTACCTCCAGCATACACGTTTTGTGGTCCGGACAGACCACAACGCGCTCCGCTAGCTCATGAGTATAGACGACCCAGTGTGGCCTCTAATCCGATGGAGGCTACGGTTTTCGCAATTCGCGTACACAATATCGTATCGCCCGGGGAAAGTGCACCAGGTACCAGATGCACTCTCCAGAGTCTCAACCAAAGGGGGGACACCCTTTTGGACGACGAGAATCCATGACTGCTCCCCTCACAGGCACACCCCTATGAACCGAGAAACCAGTCGAAAATGGAGCAACCAGACAAGGAAGTCGCAGAGTTGACCGAGTTTATCTTCTACGGCCCGTACTTGGAACGATGCGCCTAGCAGGAGTCCTTCAAAACTGGGAAAGGATCCCCCTGTTGGTGACCGCCGCACAATCGTTCGAGCCGATTTTTCGTAGCGAATGGGTAGCCGAAAAACTGACCCACAGCTATTGTCAGGACGTGCGTGTAAATTGGGCAGGCAAGTCGGCAACCTACTTCTTCGGGGACGA
Organism: Bonnemaisonia californica; assembly: GCA_032355485.1. NCBI lineage: Eukaryota > Rhodophyta > Florideophyceae > Bonnemaisoniales > Bonnemaisoniaceae > Bonnemaisonia > Bonnemaisonia californica. The sequence goes on from JAUBNZ010000095.1 coordinate 25,338, forward strand.
GGACGGGTTGCTGCGGCGCTGAACTCCGTTGGATAGATCTGCACGACTCGTAGCCCCGAAGAGTCTACACCCGCGGCTACTCGAAATGTCATATCACAGGGTGCTTGCCGGGCACTTTGGGCCAACGCGGATGTACGAGTCGATGCGGCGGGACTACTACTGGCCCGCCATGGCGGCGGATGTCGCCTCCCCAGCTGAAGCCGGTGGAGTCCGCGCCGAGAACCGTTTTGCAATTACGCAAACGGTCTACGCCACTCAAGCTATCCCCAACCACCAATCCCCTTGAAGATTTCGTAATCAACATCTTCGGTCCGCTTCCCAAGAAGAAGCAAGGGTACAAATGTTTGTTGATCATCTCGTGCAGGTTCAGCAAGCTTTCAAACTCTGTCCCCTTGCCGAACACCACGGCGTACCACCTCTCGGTCGCGTTTTTCAAACACTGGGTGTACAAATATGATCCGCCCGGCACGCTACTATTCGAAAACCGGGCCCAATTTACGTTGAAGCTGTTCCCAGCAATTTGCTTGGAACTCGAGACCAAAAACCTCTTCACCACAACGTACCATCCGCAGACCAATGGTCAGGTGAAGAGGTTCACTCCGACCATGTTGAACATGCTGCGAAGCTATTTCAAAGAGCACCAGGACAACTGGGACAAGTATGCATACTCTTTGACGTATGTGTAGAACACACACGTCCATGGGTCGATAGGCACGATTACTTTCGACCTGGTGCTCAGCACCTCGCCCGCACCCTTCTCCTTACAGCACACGGTCAGCAGAAGGGCGAGACCAGAGGCAGCGATGAAAACGG